>WPIO01000061.1:650000-692500 GCA_009760855.2 Cristatella mucedo | reverse complement strand
TTTCAGCTCCATAACATTGCTAACATTCGGGCTTGTTTAGATTAGGATACCACGTCCAAGTTGGTCCATGCATTCGTGACATTCCGTCTCGACTTCTGCAACTCACTGCTTACTAGCCTACCAGCATGTGCAATCAGGCGATTGCAGCTGGTGCAAAACTCTGCAGCTAGGCTTGTCTTTCGTGAGCGTCGCAGTTGCCAAATTACTCCACTTCTCGCCGACCTGCACTGGCTACCAGTCAAGCAACGGATTGACTTCAAGGTTTTGTCGCTCACTTTTAGGTCCCTTCATTCTATAACTCCAGCCTATCTCTCAGATATACTGCCCCAACAGGCCAAGCATCGTACCACCCGCTTTTCGGAATCCAACAGTCTACAAATACCTCGTACAAACCTTAAATCCTTTGGAGACCGTGCATTTAGTTCGTATGCTCCCAAAGCCTGGAACTCCCTTCCGACCTGCTTCAAAACATCCCCTGACCTGACCACATTTAAAAGGAACTTAAAAACACACCTATTTAGGACAGCATATAGTGGGTCCTTGTGATTTGTCCTTCATGTGCTTATGCGTGCTGACACTGTGCATGCTGCCACTAACCACATTTGCATGCTGACCCTGTGCATGTCACCCCTAACCATATTATTCATTGTGTTTTTTTTCAAGCATGATTTTACTTACCATTCAATTGCATTTCCCTTTGCAGCAAATGTAAAGCGGCTAGAAAGAGATTAAGTTCTCTAAGGGCGCTTTATCAAGTGTATTAATAATAATATTATTATTTTTATATTAGAAAGTACTCAGATTTATTTTGGAGGAGTGATAATTTAGTAGCAGTGACGTGAGTTGGGTAATGTCCGAAAAGTGTATTTCAGAATCCGTTACGAGCGTCAGCAGCAAAGCACAATACAAGTTAGCTGATTTAACAGCCTCATTTATGTAGCAAAGGACCTTTAACGGCTACCACCACCGCTTGTAGTGGGCAATACGGGATTTCTCACTTTAGGACTTGCACCAACGACAGCCGTGAAGAGCATCACACATAACAAGGTCAACGACAGTCTCGTAGGGACACTCGGTTCCGCCTCAGCGTGCACCTATTTGTTAGTATCGGTTTCGGTCGCATTCGGTTGTATCCTGCGGTTGCACTTGATTCGCACACTCGTGTCGTGTAAGAGACCGCGTGCCCTTAAAATAGACGGCGACGCCCGTCGAGGGCTTGTAAATGAAGCCGCACGACGGTTGACATATTCTTTTATGACGCCTCTTTGGTGAAGCGAGCGCCCTGCTTTTCGCGCCCGCTGTCTGCGGATGGGGAGCTAAGAAGCATGCTGTCGGGCGCAGCCTCGCTCTCGATAGAGCGCATACCAAAAGGCGGCCGTCATCTCGTCGGAGTGTGGCCGGCGTTCGGGTTTCCGCGTCGCGACAGGATTTCTCAACCTTCGTACTGAATCGATCGCCGCTGACGCTGTCCAGCGTGAAGCGTCGCCGACGGAACTCACCTGGAGCCGTCGATTAAGCCCTCGAGGCAAGGCGACGCGCAGAAAGTGTGCTGGCACGGCAGTATTCGCGGATCCCTCATCCGGTCGAGGCAGACGGCACAACGCAAAATCTGCTCTAGCTCGTCAGCATATCTGCTTTCCTCGCCACCGCCGCCGCCGCCACCACCGGCTACTGGTAGCTGGTTTTCCGCCATGGTGCTGCGAGCGCGTCCTCTAGGCGCGGCTATCGCGCTTCGGCTTTCGTACGTTCGGACACGTCCACTGACCGACCGACCGACGCCGACCGCTGAGTCAGACCTGTCGAAGGCTGTGGAATATCAAGCGCCAACATTATCGATCGTCAGAACAATCGGTGAAGCATGCATGCGATGACTTTGTTTTCCGACACTATCGATTCGACGGAACGCAGCATGGTAGCAGACAATACTAGAAGCAAATATGGCCGCCTTGTGGCAGTCGTGATGCTCAGAGTTTCGTTTGAGCCAGAACCTTCAGCGGCAATGTAGTCAAGATGGCGCCATTTGTTTTGAGCAGCCGATACGGCGTCGTTTATGCATAGAGCTAGGTCACTTTCTGCTAGGGCAGAGTGGCCGTTGCAGGCTGTTCAACATGGTCGCCAGCGTCTGCTTATATTTACGTTAGATGAACACACTTTGAGATATCTTTTGTGTTTATAGAGTTTCTCTCAAAAACGTTAGCACTAAACCTTAGACCATCAAACCTAAGCTCTAAGTGACAACCCTCCCATAACCCTTCCCACATACACGCAACATTTGAAATCTAACCACTAAACCGTAAACCATTCTGTAGTGCCTTGCTGGCCTTGGCTTAACTTTAGCGAGAACAGGAGCTGTTCGGCGGCGGGTAATAACTCCTTTGTCCTGGAGCAGTGAGCCAGAGAGGAGCGCCAGTGCGGTTAGAGAGCAAGAGCTTAAGAGCGAGCCAGGAAGCTCTGAAACCAGTGGTGGTGATTTGGCCTTTAGAATTGGTCCGATACCTGCGGGAGCTGCTGATTGATGTTGGCTGGCCTGTCGACCTCCGCCACCACTCTGTCCAAAAGAATCGTCTGGAACCCATTCGTGATTCAAGCTAGACAGAGGTGCCCTTCCAGTGGCCTAGTGACGGTATTAATTCCTTACCGTAATGGACCACCCACGGTGTGGGGCCCAATCCCACTAAGCTCTTGCCCCATTGTCTCAGCTAGGTATTAAAGAGTCGAGCGACGCTCACTCTTTTGTTCAGCTTCTCTCTCCGGCTTTGCTTCGACGCCGTTGGACTCGTTTCTCTGAAAGCGAGGGAGGAGGGCGGGCTGTTCGCAGGCGATTGATGGGACAGGACGAGACAACTCTAGGAGGATTCGGTGGACTCCACCGAATACGGTCGCATCTCGGTCGAGCTAGCATTTTGCGTTTCTTTTGTGTTGTGTGTGTGCGCGCTCGAACGCGGTTTCGGCATAGGGATTTGCCGGTGCGAGCTAGACGTAGTTGGTGTGGTTTGACATATTCCGTAGGTTCGGGCTCCTTTGTCTATTTGGGCTGTTCCCCCTAGAGATGCAGGGAGCCTAAGTGTGGAGACGTGTTTCCTCCGAAAGAGTGCTTGAGGTAGTGTGAGTATTCCTGCCGTTAAGGTGGGATCGGAGCCCTAGTTCTCCAGTCAGGTTCTAGGCTCCGGTTCGGGATCCTCGTCCCATTCAGGTCGTTCCCCACTTTAGACGTAAATAGCTTAAGTGCGGGGACGTATTCAAGAGTGCGTGTGCTGTTGAGAGCGTGTGAGGAGTGTGGAGATAAAACTGAGCTAAGACGTGAAGCGACTTTGTACGATTGCGAACAAAGCTCAGTACAATCCCCAATTTGTGTGTCTCGCTTTCCGATTCACGTCGCGGACTCTCGACCCCCTTTAGTAACGATACGTAGGTCAGCGTCAGAAACGCTCGTTTCGTGGCGGCCTGCTTATTGCGCATGGACGCGGACCGAATGGCGTTGGACACTTGGTTATGCCGCTAGGTAAGCGGCATGTTAAGCCTACTCCGCCTAGCCTTCGGCGTTACAATACACCAAAACCTACAATCCGTAAACACTACACCGATAATCCTAAACCGCAAGCTAAAAAAGATAGCAGATAACAAAGATTACAACGTGTTTATTTAGCGTATATATAAACTAGCTGGGGATGCACACGTTATGGAGCACATGCGACGAGTCGTTCTCAAGAGAGGGCCGTCATTTCCTAAAGAGGGGCGATCGCATGGAAGGCATGCCGTTTGGTGCGTTCTGGGCACTGAGTTAAATCTCTCCAAAAGACGCCGGCGACAATAGTGACCAACCTGCTATGGGCACTCTGCCCATGGCAGAAACTGGCCTGGCCCTATGCATAAAGGGCACGTATTAGTTGTTCTGAAGTTGGTTTTGGCGCTTCTCCAGCCACTGATAGACAGAGACCTTAAGGCTGCGAAGGTGCACCGGGTGGTCCGGCCTCTTCAACCAATCGTAACTTCTCTAGGATAATGGTACCCTTATTCAAACCCGACCCTATATAAGAGCTCATTTTAGACTCTCGTTTCAGAAAAATCGACAAGCCCAGAAATTTCCGGATGGTCTGGCGCTCTGCGCTGCAGCCGCTACGCAGCCGGAAGCGGCCTTTAGGCACATCTTTGGCGAGACTAACGCTGTATCCGGAATGCGTGCCGGCGTCCGGCAGGATTATGTAGCACCTACCATCCACGTAGTACGAAAAGTGGTCGCCCCCACTTGAGAAACATTTTTAAGTGGATCTCCCAGTGCACGAGGTGAGAAAGCTGCTGAGCGCTATCCAAAAGAAATTTGCACGCCGTATTTCTGGAAAGTCTTCAGGTTCGCACTGAAGGTGTGCCACCCTGCAGGCGTATTTAAAATGTACGACAAGCACAAAATTCGGTAAGACTAAACCGTGCCGCCCCGAACGTATCACCTGCAATGCCTTCCATGCGATCGCCCCTCTAAAGGAAATGAAAGCCCTCTCTGGAAACCAACACACCGCGTGCCCGCCGAACGTGCACAACCCCAGCAAAGTTTTCTGTCTCAGCCAAACTAAAAAAGGCTGATAGACTTCTTGAGGATAAAAGTATTCAAGCTGCACGCCGGTATTAGCCAGGTCATCTGCCTACTTGGGCGTAATTATGTGTGAGATAGTGCGAGAAATGTTCTGCCTTCAAGGACCTGCAGAGCAAAAGCGTCTGCCGTTAACTGTCTTTAAGCGTAGGAATGTAGCAGCTAACTCTTTGTTCATAGAGACCTCAGGGAGGAGGCTGAAAGTGGTGCAGGAGTTCAGCTAGGTACGAATGAGCCAAGCCATAGCGGTTTTGTGAATCAGCGTAAGAACTGTAATCTGTAATGTCCGTTGATCAACCGGAAGCCATCGAAGCTTCTTCAGCAAAAGAGACAGATGGCTGAATCTCTAGCATTTATTAACTAGCCTTGCAGCCATATTAATCACAAGCTGCAGTGGCCTACCTGACCTTTTACCAGTAGAACACAAAAAAATGGAATTGCAATAATCTAGCCAAGACAGAATCAGGGAGCTAGTTTTTTTTTTGCAAGCCACCGTGGCACACAGTCCCTAATCTTAGATAGGGATCAGACGCAATGGCTAGTTGCGGAGGAAGTTTCCTAATGAAAATTTCGAAAGTTAGGCCTTTGTCAAATATGACTCCTAAATTTCGGGAAAACGGTGACGGTCGCCCAACAGCTTCACCTATTAGAAGAGCAAAGTCTTCTAGTCCATCCACACGCTTAGGGTGTCCTATGAGTGGCAGCTTTAAACATTTTTACTCATACCGCATACCGTTTTATCATAGTTTAGTTAAGTAAATTTACCGACACCCAAGATCGAATGTTTGCATGGCAAGCATTCAGTTTATCAGTCGCTGCAGCAGATTCCGACGGTTTAAATGACAAATGTGGCTGGATAGTTGTGGCAGACCTCAAACCTAGCAAGTAAATTCCAGTCTGGGGCTAGGGTTAATCACCCCACAGCGTCAGTATTGCTTAGGATCTATAACGTCCGTCTCATGAATATGAATGCAGACTTGGGTAAAGTCTCTCTTTATCCTGCTTGATCTTTGGGCAGCTTTTGATACTGTTGATCACAAAGTCCTTCTTACTGGTACTGCACTGCAATGGTTCAGATCCTATCGCAGTCGGAGGCTCCAGGATATTAATATGAACGGATAAAGATCATCTGAGGAACCACTCAAGTACGATCAAGTACCTCAGGGCTCTGTGCTCGGTCCGCTTCTTTTCACAGTTCATACTCTCTCTCTCCTCTCTCTCTCTCTCTCTCTCTCTCTCTCTCTCTCTCTCTCTCTCTCTCTCTCTCTCTCTGCATTTGGTGGGTCTTTGTGATTAGTCCTTCGTGTGCATGCACCTGCTTACACTATGCCTGCTGCTTGCGGATGTTACCACCAAACGTTTAGTGACGCTTTATATGCAGCATCTGTTAAGTGCCTGGAGAGATTCATTTCTCGGAAGGAGCTATACAAATATATTATTATTATTATATTATATTAATTCTATAGTATGCTTAATAGAAGAGCCGATTCCGTGAACCCAAATCAATTTTTCGGAAGGTCCAGTATACATGGAGAACAGTAAAGGACCGAGGACAGACCCTTGTGGGACTCCGTAGGCGACTGGTTTGATGGATGAGACCTAACCCCCACATGACACGAACACAACCGGACAAGTGCGACTTGAACCACGCCAGTGCCTCGTCTGCCAGACTGACCGTTTTTCTCAATCGTTCAAGTAGGATATCGTAACCAATGGTGACTAAGGCAGCTGATAAATCTGGCAGCGCTAGGGAAGTAACATTCCAGTCATCGTTGCTGCATAGGATGTCATTGGCAACAAGAAGTATAGAGTTTCAGTGGAGTGGTGTCGCCTGGATTCCGACTGACATTTTCCCTATATTTGTTTGCTGACATTCATCTGCTAAGGCAGCTGAAAAATGAGCTGGTAAGCATACGGCTCCTGAATTTTACTAGTATTTATATTACTGGAAAGTATAAATTTGGAAAGCATTACTAATTGTGGGCTTAATGCCTAGAGCACCAGATAAATACCAAGCCTCGGCAACTACTGCTGATCGCCATTATTAGTGGACACATCAAATGATCAAATACGGAACCATCTTAAAGTTTTGTAAAGTCATATAAATCGTATGCGCAAAATATAAATTGCATTTTTAATAGCATACTTTTGGCCATAGCTTTATGTGAAATTTTACGGAGAAAAATTAATCTCTAATGCATCAATCTCTTCGTCAAGAGAGCTTCTTTTCGCAGGATTATTTCAAGGTCATGTCAATGGTCTTTTGTCATTTGAAGCATAGGCAGTTAGGAGGTATACACTTACTACACAGGGATACAGATAAATAAGAAATTTGCAGCGTAGTGTTGCATAATAGCGACAGTTTGCTTCGCGAATTTTCCACAGGATATTTGAAAACTTTGCCACTTGGAATATGAGGCCAAATCTTTGTTGCCTGGGTATGTCAATATGAGGGATAAAAGGTTAGCTGAGCTGTCAGAGAATTGCTTGTACGGGCCGCTCTCCCGGAGCTGCTGCTACTACTACTCGCATGTCACTCGTTCCATTCAAAAACGAAGTGAATGCTTGCGCGCATTCACACTCAATACTATAAATTAAATGCCGGTTACTTCGGTTTATTCAAAAGGGCTACTCAATTTCCGTAGTGCTGATTCAAAGGACCTTGAATATTATATTTACTAGACAATAAATGGACTAAATTTAATACACTGATTAGCCAGCTTATCTCCTGTTGAATCTGCTCGAAATCAAAGCGTCCTGCTCCAAAGTGACCTTTCATTAGACGACCACATCAGCTCCACAATCAAGTCTGCCTACTTTCAGCTAAAATACGTTGCTAAAGTTCTGGCTTGCTTAGACAGGGACACTACATCTAAATTGGTCCATGTATTTGTGACATTCCGTTTCGGCTTCTGTAACTTCTTGCTAGTCTACCGACCTGTGCAATCAGGCCCTTAAAGCTGGTGCAAAAATTTGAAGCTAGGCTCGTCTTTCGTGAGCATCGCAGTTGCCACATCGCACCACTTCTTGCCGACCAGCACTGGTTTCCAGTCAATGAACATATCGAATTCAAAATTTTGTCACTCACTTTCAGGTCCATTCATTGTTTGGCTCTAGCCTAATTATCAGATATACTGCCCTACCAGGCTAAGCAAAGTACCACCCGATTTTCTGAATCAAATCGTTTAGCTACACCTCGTACATACCTCAAATTCAATGAAGACCATGCCTTTAGTTTGTATGCTCCCAAAGCCCGGAACTCAGTTCCGAATCGGGTCACGACACCCCCTGATTTGACGACATTTAAACGAAGCTAAAAACGTATCTATTTATCACCGAATTTTGTGGTCCACGGGATTCGTCATTTGTAGTTTGGTTCGCACATCACAGAGCCAGCCGATGAACAACGCCGACAATTTATTCTCCTACTCACAGAGCAGAGGGAGCACGACTTTTCTCGAACCCTCTCTCCCACTCGAGTCTCCAATCCTCTCCTCCACTCCCGCTGTGCCTTGGCCGACCCCGATGGTGAATCCACCATCTGTTCACCAGCTGATTATCGGCCTGTGTCAACGTCTCATTAGAAGTGGACCACAGCTGTGCACAGGCCCCTCTCGAGTATGCTCCCACCAGGTGTTGAGGAAAGGAGCGGTACCAGCCCGCATGCAATCGAACTACATCATTTACGTGCTTATGCATGCTGACACTGGCCATGCTCCCACTAACCATTGGATCATGCTTCCTTTGCAGCACACCTAGAAAGAGACTAAGTTCTCTGAGCGAACGCTATGCAAATTTATTGTTATTATTGTTATTATTAGCTTGATGGTCTGCAAAGGATTTAAAAACACGTTTTTGATCAGACGAGCGGCTCGCGAAGCGGAGAAGGTGCCAGAATGGTGAAGGCTGAACTACTGACCGACTTGAAGACTTATTTGTTGGATGTGGTTGACGCAGGGCAGGGGTACGGCTTAGTACTGTTGCAAATGCACAATAGCCGCTGTTGCTGCACTAATGTCTTCGGGCCGCAAACAACCGGCGACGCATAAACCTTGACGCACCTCTAGCGACTTGTATGCGCAACACCGATGCACGCAGGTATGCCACCTGTATCGGAAAGTGGCCGCATTCAAACACACCAGTGCGCTAGGATAGAAAGAAAGTCCATTTAAGTGTCCAGAGCCAGCCGCGGTGTGCCGCAAATCTCGTGCAATGCCAGGAGCACCGCGTAATTGCCGACCTTTCGAAACGCCTCGAACGTAACTCCCGCCAGATTCAACGCCTAGAGCTCCGCCGACTGCCTATATAATATTGCTTAGGCATTTATACCGCCCAGACGCGGATAACATTTCGAGGGTAGCGTGACCCTACAACCTCGAGAAGCCTAATAACACTTGACTATGGCTCTGAGTCATCCTCTTTAAAATCGTATGGCGCTGGCACCTACTGCCCCAGCTCTGCTACCGAGGAGAAACATGAGGAGAACATGCCGCCCGCTGCCGACAATGCCAGACGTTGTGGGAGTGGCCTTACCGCAGTGCTGCTCCGCCCCAGTCCGGGACCGGTTACTCCGGTACTGGCTTGCCTGTCGCCATCAAGCCCTTTTAAGCATAACAATAATGCAGAAAAATTATGCAAATACAGGTAATTAGATGCGAAATGAATTTTTTAACTTCGCTATCTTGTTACATTCGTAGATTGCGGTTCTATTACATTGCCTAGTGTTCCGAGCTGCGGTGCTGGGGTGTGGGGCACACCCGGTGGCCGTCTGGTCTTCTGGTGGTGATGCGATCCACAAAAACTCTTTGAGTAATTCTTATCTGTCATAGTGCAGCGGACCCAAAGGTTTCTGAAACGGAGCGGTTACACTCCTGCCTACCGAATCGCCCCACCCACCCCGGGCGAGGTTAGCCGTACTATACTTCCGCTGATTGCCGGCGTAGCTGTAGCGTGGCCGCTATTACCGGCAGGCTCCGGCGACCTTGGCACCCCATCGTGCCGCGGGGTGTGCTCCATTGAAGGCTGCCGGCTACAATTACGAGCGCGACGTCCGCCCGCAGGCGAAGGGACCGATATGCACCGGATCGCGGATGCGGGTTCCAAAGAATGATGAAGTGAATTACGGTAATAGTTCGGCAGTGAGCTGTCTGGCGGTGTAGCGCTTTGCCTTTATGCGAGTGCCGCCATCCCCAGCCGAGCGTGACCGAACCGCAGGGCGGCGGCCACGCGCGGATTATGCTACCGCTCCGCTTGCAGCTCGACGCCTTTCGAAGGGGGCGGGGTAGGTGCAGCCACAGCCCTTCGCCAAATCGCTGGAGCGCCTGGAAGAAAAGCTGTGCGCACGGCACGAACGCAGCGCCCCTGGGCGGGACGGAGCGTCGATTATACCTCCCAGGCGAATCTTCGCCTCGAGTTGCCACCTAAAGCTCTGCTCGTCGCCTCCTCGTCGACTCGTCGACCTGTCGCGTCAGGCCCGCATGCTAGCGAATCAGCTCCTGCTGCTGCATGCTACTCGCCCTCGGGTTCTGTCCACCAGCCGGCCGACCGACCGTGCCCCCTCCGGAGCAGCCCCTGCATTTTTGGCAGCCCCATGTTCGGGACGCAGCCGGACATCGTCGTGGCTTTAGCATCTGAAAGGGCAACGTCTGTCGCCGTGCCGCCGCAGGTCGACCTGCGACTGACTGGTTCGGGCTGTGCCACAGCTGAAGCAGCCCCTGCTGCCCACTGCCTGTCAGCAGCCCGAAATGGCTTGCCTGCATCACATCCGGTGGGATGAGCTCGAGTTGCTGGAGCGCTGCGGTTCCGGCACGTTTGGCACCGTCTATCGAGCCAACTGGATGACAGCAGGCTTGGAGGTGGCCGTGAAGAAAGTGCTCGCCCTCGGTAACGAGGTGCGTGCCCCACAGCAGCGATACCGCAGCGCCAATGCCTCTTTGCTCCAAAGCTTGGCTTTACTGCAGCGTTTTCCAGCTGCAGTGCCCGGGCTACCGTGACCCGTTTGTACTGATAAAAAATGCCAGGAAGGCACATATGCAAGGCATCTTCAGAACAGAGAGCAACTCACTTATGAGCGATCTGCCTCAAGCAGACTGCAGTTAACCTCTCTAACTTAATAGTCATTAGGCCTGCTATAACATCGGTGCCCAACTTAGTGCTTGTCTTTTTAGTCCTTGCTCATTGTGCAATAAACTCCCTCTGCTTAATGACATTATTACTGACAGAGCTTCGACCTGCTCGCCTTGACCGAGACCGGCTGAAATTGGTTAATTGCCCTGCCATAAACTACAAAAGCCCGATAGGGTTCCCCTTCTTTCCTACCCCTAGATCGATCAAAACTGGTTGTGTAGTCGCCATTATCGCATGCTCATCCTTCGATTTCAAGCCGTTTTCAGTCCCCTCGAAGCAGTCTTTCGAATCTCATATTTTGAGTTCATCCGACAACAAGCTGCCAATGGTGGCAGTAGCCTATCGCCCCCTGGTACCAAGTCCTCTTTTATCTCAGATTTATCTGATCGTTGATTCTGAGTGTAAGGAATCGGTCTTTCCTCGGTATGATTGATTTTAGCATACATCCTGATAACTTATCTGATGCCTTCAGCTCTAAATTTCGTGCACTCACTGACTTATTTTCTCTTAGTGGCTCATTTGCATGGCCCTACTCACATCAAGGGTCACACATTCGACTAATTTTCTCTTACAACTGTATGCTGCCATCACATGTTATAACCAAATTATGCTTATCTGGCCACATGCAGATCTCATCCAGTCTACAGTGTGTGTCGTCTTCTGCATCTAAAGTCACATGTGAATCGCAAAATTTCTAGACCCCTGAAATCAATGCTGTCCTCGCAAGAATATCTTCATCGACCTTGAGCTGCACAATCCCCCTTTCGAACTGTCGTCATTGGTTGAATGCTACAATACGGCAGTAGCCGACACGCTCGACTAGTTTGCATCTCTGACTAAGTATACTGTGCGCTCTCGCCCAGACAGCCTATGGTTTATCGCAGGCATTAAACTAAACAGGTCTACTTAGCTCAAGTGTGAAGAAGCATGCAAAAGATCAGTACTCACCATCCACCGACAGGTATACGAGGACTCCTGTAGATCATACCAATCCATTCTAGCAAAGACCAAGTCTAGCTTCTTTAAAAATATTGTTGAATCACATATGCACTATCCAAAAATGCTGATGTCGACGATCAACCGTCTCCTCAACCGCTCCCAGACTAGCTCCTTAACTAGTAATCGTTGTAGCGATCTTGCTGATTGCGTCTCTAGCTTGTTTTTGTCAACAAGATAGACAAGATCAGGGAGTCCATCCCTCGGGTGGTAGCATCCACTCTGGACTCCCCTTCCCAATTCCGTCCAGCACCTCAATGTCTACATTCAATAAGGCCACAAGTGACCTCATCCAAAAGTTCATATTCCAATCAAAGAAGACAACTAGCCCTCTAGACACTACTCCCACTGTCCTTCTACGATGCATAGATCTGCTGCTGCCATGCATAGCTGGCATTATAATTAATATGTCATTAGCGACAGGTCCTTTCAAAAAGGCTGTAGTCAGGCCACTACTCAAGAAAGCAACACTAGACCAAAGAGAACTTGAACAATTTCTGCCCAGTCTCCCTTCTACTGTTCCTATCAAAGACACTGGAACGAATCATGGCAGACCAGCTGAACTCTTACATTGAGATCTCAAATCTAGCAAGTATGTTCCAGCCTAGATTCATTACTCCTCAGATTCAGCATTGCTTCGACTATATAATGACCTTCGGAATGCACACTTAAGTATCATCTCTGCTTGTTTTGCTTGATCTTTTGGCAGCTTTTGATAGTATCGATCACCAAGTCCTTCTCGAGCACCTGTCATCTCGCTTGGGAATAACTGGCAGAGCACTGCGATGGTTCAGGTCCTATCTCAGTGGGATGCTCCTGAGCATTGATGTGAATGGACAAAGATCATCCAAATAATAACTGAAGTACGATGTAACTCAGGGCTCTGTGCTAGGTCCGGTCCTTTTCACCGTTTATACTCTCCCACTTGCCGATGTGATTGCCAGGCACAATCTAGGCTTTCACTTCTATGTAAATTACACTTAGTTGTGCCTTTGCTTTGATCCCTCCTGGCCCTCCCCACGTCGAATTTTTTCACCTCCCTTGCTACATGTATTGATGACATTTTCATATGAATGACTGCAAACTGTCTTGAATTGTACATCAATAAAACCAACTTACTAGCTAAGGGCAAACCCAGTTTAATTCAGTAATTTGAAAACCTAAAGCTCAAAATCAGCTCGGCCAGTGTATTCCCTGTTGAATATACACAAAATCTAGATGTCCCGTTCCAAAGTGACCTTTCATTAGAGTCTAATGACAGGTCGCTTTGGTTCACTAATGATTAGACGATCACATCGGCTCCACAGTCAAATCTGCCTATTTTCAGCTACGTAACGTTGCTAAAAATCGGGCTTGATTTGCTTAGGCAGGGTTACTACATCGAAATTGGTCCATGTATTTGTGACATCCCGGCTCGACTTCTGTAACTCACTCCCTGCTGGTTGACCGGCCTGTGCAATCAGGTGCTCACAGCTGGTGCAAAACTCTGCAGCTAGCCTCATCTGTCGTGAGCATTGCAGTTGTCACATCACACCAACTCTCGTCGACCTGCACTGGCTCCAAGGCAAGCAGTGTGTCGACTTTAAGGTTCTATCACTAACTTTTAAGTCCTTTCATTTTTTGGCTCTAGCCCACCTATCAGATGCATTTCCGAATCCAATCGTTTAGCGACACTTTGTACGAACCTCAAATCTATTGGAGATTTTTTCGTGTTTTTGTTCATATGCTCTCAAAGCCTGGAACCCAATACCTCCTGACGTCATGGCATCCCCTGACTTGACATTTAGAAGATTCTAAAAACGCATCTATTTATCACAGCATTTAGTGAGTCCATGTGATTCGCCCTCTAATGTAGTGTAATGTATATCCTCGAGTTGCTCCACAAAGCCACAAAGACAACGTGGCTATGTTACACAGGAGAGTTTTGTATAGTGCACTGAAAGCCTAACCGGCTTTCGGTACGAATTTCATAGCCAACATACTTCATGTCATTCAAAAATGAAGCATAAACCATACAAGCTGATTCAACAGCCTCTTTTGTGTAGCAGTCGAAGAGCCCCTTAAAGGCTATGTATCTCTGTCTGTAACTCCGCAAAGTCATAAAGACCATGTGGATGTTATGCAGGAGAGTTTTGTATAGCGCACTCACAGCCTAACCAGCTTTCGGTACGCATTCGGTAGCCAACAGACTTTGTCTCACACAACAAAGAGAAAGTGGGAAGCATAGCAGAGTCAGGAGAGCCAGTTGAGGTAGTGATTAGCATGGAAATAGCAGCTCAGGACCGCTGAAAAAGATGTGCCATAGTCGGCAGTAGGAGAGTAGTTGTCGTTGCGTAAGAATTGTGGAAGCAAGTTCCACAGTCTAGGACCTGCAGAGCTAAAGCTTCTGTCGCCAACTGTCTTTAAGCAGAGGAATGGAACGGCTATTTTATTGTCCACACAGGACCTGAGGGCGCGAACAGGCTGAAACTGATGCAGCAGTTCAGCTAGGTACGAAGGAGCCAAGCCGTGGCGGGCCTTATGGGTCAGGGTAAGAACTTTGCTCTGTATCTGTTGCTCAACCGGCATCCATCCTAGCTCTTTTTGCAAAGGAGACACGTGCTCAAACCGCTGGGACTTGAAGACTAGCCTTGCAGCCATATTCATTGCCAGTTGCAGTGGCATAATAGCTTTCTTTGGCAGCCCAGCCAAAAGGGAATTACAATAATCAAGGCTATCACCGCCACTGGCTGTGCGATCGCCAACCGCAGGATTCGAACCCACATAGCTGAGTCAGGAGAGCAGTTGAGGTAGCGACTTGCATGAAAGTCGCAGCTCAGGACGGCTGGAAAGATGTGCCATAGTCGGCAGCAGGAGAGTAGATGTCGTTGCATAATAATTGTGGAAGTGAGTTCCACACTCTAGGACCTGCAAAGCAAAAGCTGCTGTCACCAACGATCTGTAAGCAGAGGAATGGAACAGCTAATTTATTGTCCATCCAGAACCAGAGGATGCATGTTTCCTTTGCAGCAAATGTAAAGTGCCTAGAGAGAGATTGAATTCCCTGAGGGTGCTTTATCAAGTGTATTGTTATTATTATAATAAGGAGGTGAAACTCGTAAGCAGTTCAGTATGAAGTAGCCCAGCCGTGGCCGACCTCTTGGGCTAGTGTGCGAACATTGCTCTCTATCTATTGATCAGCTGGCAGCCATACAAGCTCTTTCAGCAGAGGAGACACATGGTCAAACCTCTTGAGATTTTTAAACGAGCCTTGCAGCCATATTCATCAGCTGCTGCAGTTGGGCTACTGGCTTTTTTGTTAGCCTAGCCAAAAGGGAATTACAATAATCTAGCCGAGAAAGAGCCAAGGAGCTAGTTAAGTTGTTTGCAACCCACCGTTGACTACAAACAGTTCCTAATCTTGGATAGGGACCGCCTAATAAGTTCTTTGGGGGCACGATACAAATGCACTGTTGTTTTTATTATTTGCTTTTTTACCCTTCGGTATTTAGCTTGCTCTTTGTCGCCCTTAAGCTAGACTTTCAGCTCCTTTTATCGATTATGTCTGAAAAGGTAGTTTTAGCATATCTTTAGCCGATGTTCGTTCCCCTTAGTTGCTCGTCTTTTTACTACATCCTTAGGCTGCATGATGCTTTCGTGCCGTGATTTCTATTTCGATCGCCTGTCACCGGGGTCACGGCTATGTTTACAACTATGCCTGATAATGGGCTCGAGAACATATCTCCTGTTGCAGCTGCACGAAATGTGGATGTACTATTCCAGCGTGACCTTTCACTTTCGAAACGACGTCTACTCACCTGTTGCTGGCTGGAGCACATCCTTTCCTGCCACCCTGAGCTGCTATTTTCATGCTACTTACTTCCTCGGCTGTGCTTCTGACTCAGCTATGCTTCTCACTTTCCAGTTGGTGGGTGAGATGAAGTCTTTTTGGCTACCGTACCAAAAGCCGCTTAGGCTGTGCATGAGCCATAAAAAAATCTGCTTACCACTAATTTAGTCTTTGTGGAATTCGGAGATACATTACATTACATAAGACGACCACATTAGCTCCGCTGTCAAGTCTGCCTACTTTCAGCTACTTAACATCCGAAAATTCGTGCCTGCTTAACAAGGGGATGCAACAGCCAAGGCGGTTCCTGCATTTGTGACACCTCTCTAGAGTTTTGTAACTCACGATTTGCTTGTCTTTCAGCTTGTGCAGCCACTTACAGTTGTTGAGAAACTCTGTAGCCTGGCTTGTCTGTCGTGAACTTCCCTTGTCTGTCTTGCTACATCGCACCACTTCTCCCCGAGCTGCAGTGGCTTCCCATCAATGATTGGATCGACTTTGTGACCAGTGCAAGAGACTGTCACTCATAGGTACCTTGATTCTGTTGCTCTGACCCTACCTATCAGAACTATTCCCTATTCAGACTAGGCAGTGAACCATTTGCTCGGCTGACCGAAGTCGCTTAGCTATGTGCTTAACCAGCCTGGAGTCCTTATGGAGGTTCTGAGCCTTTTGTTCGTATGCACTAAAAATCATGATACTCACTCCCTACTGGTGTGCCGACATCCCTTGACTTGAGATTTAAACAGAAGCTAAAAATGCACCTGCTCATCACAGAATTTGCTGGGTTAGTGTGAATTGCCCTTTGTGTGGTTATGCATGCTGACTCTGTGCATGGTATCACTATCAATTGACGGGCTTCATTTGCAGCATTTGTAAAATGCCTAGAAAGAAGTTTTATTTCTATAAAGGTGCTGAATATATGTCTTATTATTATTATTATTATTATTATTATATAGTTAACTCAACATGATTCAATTTACTTGGTTGTGTTGCTGTTGTTGTTGTTATGTGGCAGTATGAGTGCCTTTGGGGTTTGCATGGTCTATGACATGGAGATGCTGGTCTATATGTCTGTCGTACTATGTGCGATCGGATTCTGACTTATGCCTTTGTCTCGTCTAGGCAGAAATATTGAGCATCATCAGCCATCGGAATGTCGTGCAGTTTTATGGTGCAGTCACAGAGGAGCCGCATTATTGTATCGTGACAGGTACAGATTTGTCAGCTTTATCTCTTCTCTTCCTTTGAGCTCCTTTTCAGCTGTATTAATTTCTGTTAGGCTATGTTTGTCTGCTTGTCCGAGTTAGGAAGTTTTTGCTGAAATTTGTGACACTAATTTTTGCATATCATGTTGTTCATTTGTAAAATTCAGAAAAAGATACACATGATTATGTATAGCCTTCGGCAACTCCGTAAACCTGCAGAGACTAAGCAGTTGTCACTCTAGTTTTCTCCTCTGTGAATTCTAAACCAGGACAGCTCCCGACGTAGTACGACTGTCTCATGTAAAAAAAAAGGGTCAAGAAAGCATAGCTGTGTCGGGAGGTAAGTTAAGGAAGTAGGTTGCATAAAAGTTGCAGCAGACGACGGCTTGAAAGGATGTGCCATTGTCGGCATGAGGAGAGAAGGTTTGCACAAGAATTTTTTAAATGAGCTCCGCTGTCTGGGACTCGCAGAATAAAAAACTTTGTGGCAAAAAGTCTTTGAATGAAGGTTGTAGCTAATCTATTGTTCAAAGAAGACTAATGGGCTAGAGGAGGCTGAAACTGGCGTTGTAATGTAGCCTATGAAGGAGCCAACCCATGGTGGGTCCTGTAGGTCGAAGTAAGAATTTAGCCTAGGATCTGCTAATGTGCCTGGTTATCACCGCTTCTTTCATTAAAGGAACCTCGTGATGAAAGTTTTTTGTTTTTACTTTAAGGCAGCCTTTTATTCAGAATGAGCTATCGAAGCTTGGTGGCTTTTTTAACAGACCTGCCAATTCTGAGTCTAGTAGTCTTCCCTACTGGTAACAAGAGAGCTAGTAATATCTTAAGCTAGCAATTGTGTGAATTGGTTTCCGCATAGTGTGTAATAATTGCTGAGGTTGAAAAAGTGTTGCTATGTAGACTACTTGCAACAGAATAATCTATGTTTCCCAATGTCATATATGCTTCCGCCTGTGTTCTGCACTCGCATGTTTTGGTGGCCTTTTGTGTGAAAGCGCATTTCAAAGCACATCCTTTCTTGAGAGCACCGAGCTTATCTTTGCAAAGGCGCAGTTTTATTGATTGAATACATGCTTCGCGTATGCAAGGGCGGCGTCAGGATTAAGGACTTGAATGCCCAACCTCGACTTTGAGGGGCGTGGCACAACGTCAATGCCTTCAACTTCCAAATCTGATCAGAGGAGCTCTTCAGCCCGTTTCCAAAGCGTTACATTTTAAGAGTTGTTATTAACTGATTGCTCAAACTACTGGTTTAACAGCCAAGACATTCTGAGAGTGCTGGTTCTTCTTACCGTCGGCACCTCACTCGCAAAGCTTTGTTCGAAGCTGTAAAAAGTTTGTAGAGCACCCTAAGAAAACCCAATCTCTATCCCGGCAAGCTTTACCACTCACTGCAAGAGAATCCATACCCAAGCTTTAGTGGCATGCACGGTAGCAAGCATGCAACAGCAAGCACTTATCTTGCTTAGGCCAGCATGCTAATGCAAACATGGAGACCTTCTAGCCCACCGGTTGGCAGAACCTCTGGCTAGTAGCATGTACTGATTCATGAACATGTGCACAGGCAAAGCACACCGACAAAGCAAAAACGACGAGTTCACTGGAGCAAAGGTAAAGCTGCCGGGGAAATATACGTCTTTAGCTGAAACTGAAAAGATTCGAGCTCATTGGTTAGTGACAGTAGCCAAAAGTAAGTTCCAGAGTTTTGATGCATACGATGTGAAGGCTTGATCACCAAGTGATGTCAGTTTAGTGCAAGGGTCGGCGAGATGACCCGATCCTGAGGAGCGGGTGGTTCGAGAGCTCACCAGAGAAGCAAGGAGGTCGGATAGGTAAACCTGTGCAAGCTAGTGTAGTGAACTGTAAATAATAATAATAGCAATAATAACGATGACGATAATAATGATACTAAGAATACATCTGTCTAGTGAATCGGAGGACTTAATCTCTTCCTAGGCACTTTACATGTGTAGTAAAGGAAGCACGACCAAACGGTTAGTGGTAACATACATTGCATCAATAGGCAAAAATACCGTTTCGAGTGGTCGGGTAGGTAGACCTGTGCAAGCGAATTAAGTGAACTGTAAACCAGATTGGGGATCTTGAAATCGCTTGATAGTGAACCAGTGAATCTCAGCCGGTGCTGGAGTGATGTGGCAGTTACACCTTTGAGACGACATACCAACCGAGCTGCTGAGTTTGGCACCAGTTGCAAACGATTAAGGGTACAGGCTGGGAGTCCTGAACGAAGGGGATTGCAATCTTCTTATTGCAATGTCATTAACACATGAACCAGCATGCCTAATGTATTCTCATCAATGCAGGCCCTGATTTTAGCAATGTTTCTCAGCTGAAAATATTGCCGATTTGGTAGTAGAGGAAATGTGCTCATCCGACAACGTTGTTTTGAAATAGTAGGCTTATTTTACAGGATTATTAGCAGACGTTATAGGAGGGTGAACCAATTTTGAGGGTTTGGTCTTGCAACTTTAGGTTGACCCTAGGTTTGGCCATAGCTATTTGGTTGAGCTTACCATCGTCAAGCTTCACGAAGTGAGTCGCCATCCAAACGCGAATGTCATCCTAATGCAGGCAGTAAGTGAATGGAGTGAGTTAGATCTGGTTCGAGGCTTAGAAGGGCCGAAATGTGTGTGAAAGCTGAGTGTCATCGAGGCAGAAATCAAAGACAAGATTGTGTTAAGCAGTGACCTTGGCCCAAGGGAGAGTATAGATAGTGAAAAGTAAGGGCCTAAGGCCGAACCCTAAGGTACCCCAATCTTGAAGGGCTTCATAGATGATCGGTAGTGTTTACTTGGTGGTTTCTCATTCTAGGCAATTGGTTCCCCAGTTATCTTTCTCTCTCTCTCTCTCTCTCTCTCTCTCTCTCTCTCTCTCTCTCTCTCTATATATATATATATATATATATATATATATATATATATATATATATATATATATATATATATATAATGCACTTGATAAAGTACCCTCAGATAACTTAATCTCTCTCTAGGCACTTTACATTTGCTGCAAAGTGAAATGCAATTGAATGGTGAGTAAAATCATGCTTGAAAAACAAACAAAATGAATAATATGGTTAGGGGTGGCATGCACAGGGTCAGCATGCAAATGTGGTTTGTGGCAGCATGCACAGTGTCAGCACGCATAAGCACATCAAGGGCGAATCACAGGGACCCACTAAATGCTGTCCTAAATAGGTGTGTTTTCAAGTTCTTTTTAAATGTGGTCAGGTCAGGGGATGTTCTGACGCAGGTCGGGAGGGAGTTTCAGGCTTTGGGAGCATACGAACTAAATGCACGGGCTCCAAAGGATTTAAGGTTTGTACGAGGTATTTCTAGACTGTTGGATTCCGAAAAGTGGGTGGTATGATGCTTGGCCTGATGGGGGAGTAGATCTGAGAGATAGGCTGGAGCCATAGAATGAAGGGACCTAAAAGTGAGCGACACAACCTTGAAATCAATCCGTTGCTTGACTGGTAGTCAGTGCAGGTCGGCGAGATGTGGAGTAATGTGGCAACTGCGACGCTCACGACAGACAGGCCTAGCTGAGGACTTTTGCACCAGCTGCAATCGCCTGATCCCACATACCGGTAGGCCAGCAAGCAGTGAGTTGCAGAAGTCGAGATGGGATGTCACGAATGCATGGACCAACTTAGATGTGGTATCCTTATCTAAACAAGCCCGAATTTTAGCAATGTTATGAAGCTGAAAATAGGCAGATTTGACTGTGGAGCTGATATGGTCGTCTAACGAGAGGTCGCTTTGGAATATGACACCTAGATTTCGAGCTGATTCATTTGGAGATATGCTAGCAGAGCCAATTTTGAGAGTCAGCCTTTCTAATCTCTAAATCACACTGGGTTCGCCCATAACTAGTAAGTTAGTTTTGTCATCGTTTAGTTTTAGAAAATTTGCTGCCATCTATGTGCGGATGTCATCAATGCATGCAGCAAGTGAATTTAGAGAATTTGAGGTGCTCGAAGGCTGGGAGGGATCAAAGCAAAGGTACAACTGAGTGTCATCCGCATAGAAGTGAAAGCCTAGATTGTGCTTGGCAATCACATCAGCAAGAGGCAGAGTATAAACCATGAAAAGAACCGGACCTAGCACGGAGCCCTGAGGTACTCCATATTTCAGAGGCACTTCTGATGATCTTTGTCCATTCACGTCAATACTCTGGAGTCTCCCACTGAGATAGGATCTGAACCACTGCAGAGCAGTGCAAGTGATGCCCAGGCGAGATGAGAGGCGCTCTAGAAGAACTTTGTGATCGATGGTGTCAAAAGCTGCCGAAAGATCGAGCGAAAGAAGCAGAGACATTCTACCCATGTCTGCATTCCTAAGTAGGTCGTTGTATACCCTAAGCAGTGCTGACTCTGTGGAGTGATTAGCTCTAAAGCCAGACTGGAACTTACTAGTAAGGTGTGAGGTTTCAATATATGAGTTCAGCTGGTCTGCCACGACCCGTTTCATTGTTTTTGTTAGGAATGGTAGAAGGGAGACTGGGCGGTAGTTGCCAAGTTCTAGGTTGTTAAGTTCTCTTGGTCTAGTGTCGATTTCTTGAGAAGTGACGTGACTACAGCTTTTTTGAAAGGTGCTGGGACATGACCTGATGCTAATGACACATTAATGATGTTAGTTATGCAGGCAGCAGCAGATCAATGCAACGTAGGAGCAGGACAGTGGGAATAGGGTCCAGATTACTTGTTGTCTTCTTTGATTGAGATACAAACTTCAGGACTAGATCACTAGTGACCTACTTAAATGCAGACATTGAGGTGCACCCAGGAACCGAGGAACAGCATTCTAGTGGGGAGGTTGTCATCGCAGGGATGGATTCCCTGATCTTGTCTATCTTCTGCACAAAGAATCGAGAGAAGCGATCGGCTAGATCATCACAAGGATCATCAGGTAAGGAGCTAATCTGGGAACGGTTGAGGAGATGGTTGATCGTCGACATCAGCATTTTTGGATTGTGCATCTGTGATTCAGCAATGTTTCTATAGAAGCTAGACTTGGCCTTTGCTAGGATCGATTGGTACGACCTACAGTAGTCTTCATATGCCTGTCGATGGACAGTTAGTCCGGATCTTTTGTATGCTTTTTCAAGCTTTCGTTTAGTAGACCTGGCTAGTTTAATGTCTATGGTAAACCATAGGCCGTCTGGGCGGGGGGGGGGGGGGGCGCGCACAGTGCGCTTTGTCAGAGGTGCAAATTCGTCGAGCGTGTCAGCTTGTGTCGTGTTGCAGCTATCTACCAATGATGACAGATCGGAGCGAGGACTGAGCAGCAGAGGTGAAACAGATATTCTCGCACGGACAGCATCGATGTCAAGGGTCTTGAGGTTTTGCGATTCACAGGTTATTTTAATGGAGGATGTGGGCTGACACTGTAGATTGAATGAGATCTGTATGTGGTCAGAAAAGCAGGAGTTGGTAATAATTAGTGATGACAAAGTGCAGTTGTATGAGAAAATCTGGGCGAGTGTGTGGCCCTTTGATGTGGGTAGGGCCATGCGCATGAGCCACAAGAGACAATGAGTCAGTCAATGCACGAAATTCGGTGCTGAAAGCGTCAGATAAGTTATCAAAGTGAACGTTGAAATCACCCATTACGAGGAAGGATTGATTTCTTGCACACAGAATCGAAATGAGATCGGAGAAATCTGAGATAAAGGAGGATGTGGTACCTGGTGGGTGATAGACTACTGCCACTATCGGTAGCTTGTTTTCGGGTGAGACCAAGACAATTGATTCAAAAGACTGCTTCGAAGGTACCGCAAATGGCTTGAAGTTGAATTTCGAGCACACGATAATAGCAACTCCACCTCCAGTTTTGATTGATCTAGGGGTGTGAAAGAACGAGACACCAGATGGAGTAGCTTCTTTAATCAAAGACACTGGAACGGGTCGTGGCAGACCAGCTGAACTCATATATCGAAACCTCACACCTTGCTATTAAGTTCCAGACTGGCTTTAGAGCTAATCACTCCACAGAGTCAGCATTGCTTAGGGTATACAACGACCTACTTAGGAATGCAGACATGGGTAGAGTGTCTCTGCTTCTTTCGCTCGATCTTTCGGCAGCTTTTGACACCATCGATCACAAAGTTCTTCTAGAGCGCCTCTCATCTCGCCTGGGCATCACTTGCACTGCTCTGCAGTGGTTCAGATCCTATCTCAGTGGGAGACTCCAGAGTATTGACGTGAATGGACAAAGATCATCTGAAGTGCCTCTGAAATATGGAGTACCTCAGGGCTCAGTGCTAGGTCCGGTTCTTTTCACGGTTTATACTCTGCCTCTTGCTGATGTGATTGCCAAGCACAATCTAGGCTTTCACTTCTATGTGGATGACACTCAGTTGTACCTTTGCTTTGATCCCTCCCAGCCTTCGAGCACCTCAAATTCTCTCAACTCACTTGCTGCATGTATTGATGACATCCGCACATAGATGGCAGCAAATTTTCTAAAACTAAACGATGACAAAACTAACTTACTAGTTATGGGCGAACCCAGTGTGATTAGAAATTGGAAAGGCTGTCTCTCAAAATTGGCTCCGCCAGCATATCTCCTGTCGAATCAGCTCGAAATCTAGGTGTCATATTCCAAAGCGACCTCTCGTTAGACGACCATATCAGCTCCACAGTCAAATCTGCCTATTTTCAGCTTCATAACATTGCTAAAATTCGGGCTTGTTTAGATAAGGATACCACATCTAAGTTGGTCCATGCATTCGTGACATCCCGTCTCGACTTCTGCAACTCACTGCTTACTGGCCTACCGGTATGTGCGATCAGGCGATTGCAGCTGGTGCAAAAGTCCTCAGCTAGGCTTGTCTGTCGTGAGCGTCGCAGTTGCCACATTACTTTACTTCTCGCCGACCTGCACTGGCTACCAGTCAAGCAACGGATTGACTTCAAGGTTGTGTCGTTCACTTTTAGGTCCCTTCATTCTATGGCTCCAGCCTATCTCTTCGACATACTCCCCCATCAGGCATCGTACCACCAGCTTTTCGGAATCCAGCAGTCTAGAAATACCTCGTACAAACCTTAAATCCTTTGGAGCCCGTGCATTTAGTTCGTATGCTCCCAAAGCCTGGAACTCCCTCCCGACCTGCGTCAGAACATCCCCTGACCTGACCACATTTAAAAGGAACCCAAAAACACACCTATTTAGGACAGCATTTAGTGGGTCCCTGTGATTCGCCCTTGATGTGCTTATGCGTGCTGACACTGTGCATGCTGCCACTAACCACATTTGCATGCTGACCCTGTGCATGTCACCCCTAATCATGTTATTAATTTTGTTCGTTTTTCTAGCATGATTTTACTTACCATTCAATTGCATTTCCCTTAGCAGCAAATGTAAAGCGCCTAGAAAGAGATTAAGTACTCCGAGGGCGCTTTATCAAGTACATTATTATTATTATTATTATTTAATTGTCGGGCAGTTTGTCGATTTTAGCCAAGTTTTAGTTAGGGCGAGCAGGTCGATACCATTTTCAGAAAAAAGGTCGCTTATTACTAGAGGTTTATTGCACATTGAGTGAGGATTCCAAAGCAAGCGTTAAGTCTGGCCGATGGAGTTACGACAGGCCTGATGACCACTAAGTCAGAGAGATTTACAGCGATGCATGTTGGGGAGCCTGCTGAGCGGTTCGAGGCAATGCTTGGAATACCAAACGAGCGGCGGCTGAGTTGGCGGTTCCGGCCACCGCCGCGGTGCTTTTCTTTTGTTAACGCATAGTTCATGAATCTTAGCAACAACATTAATATCGAGGAATGCATTTGATCGACGGTGACGAAGCGATAGCAGCTGCTGACGATCATAACTAACAAGCAGGTTACTAGCCGCCGGCGTAGCTAAGGCAGCCGTCGGCGTGGGAGACCCAGCAGCCCGAAGCGATAAGCATTTAGATGTCCATATATATATATATATATATATATATATATATATATATATATATATATATATATATATATATATATATATATATATATATATATACACATATATATATATATATATTAATTTGTATAGTTCCCTAAGAGAACTTAATCTCTATTGAGGTGCTTCACATATGCCATGGGGCTCGAGCCCACGACCTCTGCCAGACCTTGGTCGGGGGAGGGGGCGAGCACCTTAACCACTGGGCCAAAATTCGTGCATTTGTCTTCAAGCTAGTTGTGAGGTTTTTATGCCTATGTCAATCTCAAATTGAGTACTAAGCAAAGTGTTTGACTGAAACTAAAGGAGGAACTGCTGTCTCCTCAGACTCGGAGTTCAAATCCATCCAGATCATTGGCTCTCGCGCTGCTGCTGCGGATGCTCTTGTTGCTGCTGCTGCTTGCAGACGAACATGTTCTTGCTTACAGTCGTCGTGTTTGCATCTGGCACTGCCTGTGTGATGCTCTTCCGTTTGCACGACACGTACCTTCCTCATTACTATTTAATTTTTTGTTTATCACTCGTCGTGTTCTCTTGTAGAGTATGCAACTCACGGATCGCTCTACTCGCTGCTGCAGCAGCAGATCGGTAAAGAGATCGACTTTCGACAAATAAAGCAATGGGCACAAGAGATAGCTCTCGGTGCGTACCCGTGACGGTTTGTAGGCTGAGACAAAAAGAAGGGTAGACAATGCCATCGTACTTTTGTCCTTGGTGAGCTAGCTGTTTCTATGAAGAACCTTGGTGGGTGAATGCTCAACTGCTCCTTATCTACATCTCACCTGTTAAGGCAGCTCGCTGCAGAGCCACCGTGAATGCTTACTTCTTCACTAAACGACAAGTCTTGTCTTGTAAAAGACTGAAAGCCATGCAATTGTATAAGGTTCTTACAGAGGGTGTTTTCTGACTTCCGTCCACGCCCTATCCTGAAGATATCCACATACCGGTGCGCGTCCAGAGATAATACTGAAGTGCATGCAAAAATATAAGCATAGCACTGGAAATTTAGTAGGACTCATTTTATCGACTATCATATATGAAGTGATTCGCATTGATTTAATGCAGTAGCTGTAGTTGCACTCAGCCGATACACGGAATAGCAACAGGTCGATGAACGATAAGGGTCCGACATTCGAGTACCTCGACCTTGAGCTACGACCAGGGGCAAAGCAAATCTAAAGCAGACGTGCACCTTCTAGTCTGTCACTATCTCGCCTGGGCATCACTGGCACTGCTCTGCAGTGGTTCAGGTCCTATCTCAGTGGGAGACTCCAGAGTGTTGACGTGAATGGACAAAGATCATCTGAAGTACCTCTAAAATATGGAGTACCTCAGGGCTCTGTGCTAGGTCCGGTCCTTTTCACCGTTTATACTCTCCCTCTTGCTGATGTGATTGCCAAGCACAATCTAGGCTTTCACTTCTATGCGGATGACACTCAGTTGTACCTTTGCTTTGATCCCTCCCAGCCTTCGAGCACCTCAAATTCTCTCAACTCACTTGCTGCATGCATTGATGACATCCGATCATGGATGGCAGCAAATTTTCTAAAACTAAACGATGATAAAACTAACTTACTAGTTATGGGCAAACCTAGTGTTATTCAGAAATTGGAAAGGCTGACTTTCAAAATTGGCTCTGCCAGCATATCTCCAGTTGCATCAGCTCGAAATCTAGGTGTCATATTCCAAAGCGACCTCTCGTTAGACGACCACATCAGCTCCACAGTCAAATCAGCCTATTTTCAGCTTCATAACATTGCTAAAATTAGGGCTTGTTTAGATAAGGATACCACATCTAAGTTGGTCCATGCATTCGTGACATCTCGTCTCGACTTCTGCAACTCACTGCTGACTGGCCTACCAGCATGTGCGATCAGGCGATTGCAGCTGGTGCAAAACTCTGCAGCTAGGCTTGTCTGTCGTGAGCGTCGCAGTTGCCACATTACTCCACTTCTCGCCGACCTGCACTGGTTACCAGTCAAGCAACGGATTGACTTCAAGGTTTTGTTGCTCACTTTTAGGTCTCTTCATTCTATGGCTCCAGCCTATCTTTCAGATACACTAACCCATCAGGCAAAGCATCGTACCACTCGCTTTTCGGAATCCAACAGTCTAGAAATACCTCGCACAAACCTTAAATCCTTTGGAGACCGTGCATTTAGCTCGTATGCTCCCACAGCCTGGAACTCCCTCCCGACCTGCATCAGAACATCCCCTGACCTGACCACATTTAAAAGAAACTTAAAAACATACCTATTTAGGACAGCATTTAGTGGGTCCTTGTGATTCGTCCTCGATGTGCTTATGCGTGCTGACACTGTTCATGCTGCCACTAACCACATTTGCATGCTGACCCAGTGCATGTAACCCCTAACCATGTTATTCATTTTGTTTGTTTTTCAAGCATGATTTTACTTACTATTCTATTGCGTATCACTTTGCAGCAAATGTAAAGCGCCTAGAAAGAGATTAAGTTCTCTGAGGGCGCTTTATCAAGTGCAATATTATTATTATTATTATTACCTGCACCTTCCTGTCACCTTGCTGCAGTCGATTCGAGCTCGGACGGACTCGCTGCAGGAAGCCGCGAGAAGCTGCACCGACGGAACAGTTGTCTCCTCGTGGCTGCATTCACGTCTATACTAGTGACCGACACGGCTCTGCAGCAAGCACTATTGACTCTCCGCTGCTTGTGGGCGGGCACTCGGGATGATAAACGGGCGCCCCTTGACGCAAACAAGATTGGCTTCTCTCTCTCTCTCTCTCTCTCTCTCTCTCTCTCTCTCTCTCTCTCTCTCTCTCTCTCTCTCTCGTGGGCTCTGCTCGCATCGCATTCGCAGGACTGCTGTAGCAGCAGCAGCAGCAGCAGCAGCTCGGCATTCGTAGCCGTGAGGTGGCACTTTTATTTATTGGCTTCCTTATGCAACAATTTTTTGTAGGCATGAACTACCTGCATTCCGAAGCCCCAGTTAAAGTCATCCACCGTGACCTCAAGTCCAAGAATGGTGCGTTTGTGGTCCAGCTCATGCTGCTTATCCCTGCCCTTCTGGCTGCGAGCTCTGCTGTTACGTGGCCTTGGCCAGCCTGTTGGCTCACTCGTTGGCCACCTGCTGTCTTCTCCTCTGTTCTCTGTCAGCGATTGATGGAGCTGTCGTGGACGGGGCATAATGGGAAGCTGGTTTTTGGCCACATCGGGCAAGGGCAGTGGGCGCGACTCGGGGCGACGACGGCGAGTAGTCACGTGGTCAACATCGTGGCATGCAGAGCCATGGGACGACTGTTATTATGTAATGTAATGTATCTTCGTCTGTAACTCCACAAAGCCACAGAGACTATGTGAGTGTTACACAGGAGTTTTGTATATTTCCCACTCACAGGCTAAGCGGCTTTCGGTACGCATTCGGCAGCCAAGAGACTTCATCTTGCGAAACAAAGAGAAAGTGGAAAGCATAGCAGAATCAGGAGAGCAGTTGAGGTAGCAAGTAGCATAGAAGTAGCAGCTCAGGACCGCTGAAAAGGATGAGCCATAGTCGGCAGCAGGAACGAAAACCCCCTGCTTTGTATCTCGCCTAGACTGCATTTTCACTGCCAGCTAGTATGCTCTTTTGGTCTGTCGAACATTCGTTTGAGCTGATAAGAAGTGAGCAGCTGCTCTACTTCACTGATAGCCAAGGTGACCGCTCGCACCAGGCTGGCTTTGATGCCGTTGCTTGGATGCCATATGCAAGGCACGAAAGAACGCATGCTCTTGTTGCTCCATATCGAGTTTTTGGGCTTGCATTCCAGTTGTTCATTCTGTTTGATTTGAGTAGCATGGTCACGTGAGTCGTCTTTTGACGTGTCATTTGTGCTTTTCGCTAACATTAACCAAGATGTAGCCTGAGTGCTTGCTTGCTCGCTCACATCTGCAACTGGTTCACCATCTGTCCGTTTCAGTCGTCGTTGCTGCCGGTTGGATTTGCAAGGTGAGATGATTACTAATGTGGGCACTCAGGTTTTCTTTGCCAAAACTTACTTGTTCCGGGTGGTTGGCTCCACACCTTTGCGCCCCTGCCCCATGTTGCTGCTTCCGGATGCATCCCTTTGTGCCCCCTGATACATTACTCTGATGCCTGACTGCGGAGCCTAGCCCAGAAGCCAGGTGCCTTGTCCCCCATTCGCTGATGATCGACTTGCAGGCCAACCCAGATGCCTGCCTCTGCGCGTCCTCATCGTGCTTGGCGGGCGTCGTGCCACACCTCCTTTTTGCAACTTCATCCTATTGGCTAGCTGTACCCCTTTTGTCGTGTCTCCATCCTGCCACTTGGCGACATTTCTTTGGCCTTACCGGAATGGGCGGCGCTGTGGGTCATTTGCTGTTTCAATGGTCCCAAACGTAATGGATTTTGACGAGTTTTCTGCTCCAGAAGCAACAGCCGAAGCTCGACGGCTCACGAGGGGGGAGGAGATGACGATTGCGCACGGCCACCGGCTGAGTAGCATGCGACCTGCCTCTGATGCCGGCGTTGCGTGAGCTTTTGTCAGTCACCGATGGTCGAAGCTGCCGAGTGCTGGCTTTGCAGATCTGTGACTTCGGCTCGTCGCGGTTCATGGGCAGTACAACGAGGATGTCGATGGCGGGCACGTTTCCCTGGATGTCTCCAGAAGTCATTCAGTCAGGTCCTGTCTCAGACAAGTGTGATGTCTGGTCCTATGGCGTGGTATGGCACCGCAATCCGTTCGAGTGGTACTGCTAGTGCATGGCGCCGATCTCTTTCATTGTGCCACCCTCTCGCTCTGTCAAACTACTCTTTGGTGGGCGCTCCACGTGTTACTTGTGCGTTGCACATGCTGTGCTATGTGCTGCCTGCTGCTGCCACTCCTTGATGCTGTTTCTTTGTCGGCTGCCCCAGTATGCATGGCTTTGGCTCGTGCCTCCTTCGGCCTGTGGTGACCATCTCACGACCAGGATGCTTGCTTTCGTGGGTGCTCGCTTAGTAGGAGGCGTGGCCCAGCGTGACCCAATCAACGGCAAGTCCCCCCCCCCCCCCCGAGCACTGGAGGTGCTTTACGATTTTGCCGAGGTTCTCGGGTGGTGCTCTGTTTCCGGTGGTGCTCTGTTTCCGCCTCCTTTGCCAAAGCCGTGTACCTGGACGTTGTGCTTACAGGTTCTCTGGGAGATGCTCACACACGAAGTGCCATTCAACGGCTTCGAAGGCTTCCAGGTCGCCTGGCTCGTGGTCGAGCGCAATGAGGTGAGCGTGCGTGAGCGTGCATGCGCGCTCACGCTCGCTTGCTCGCCGCCCGTCGACCTCCCCGCGCGCGTCTGCAGCTAAGCTGCCGCCGTTGACCTGAGGCCTCAGCTGCTCACCGTGCTGGCTTTCTCACAGCAGTTGCTTGCGAAGCCGTGCTTCCAGCAGGGCTCCACGAGGCTGCAGACGTTTCGTGGCCACGTGTAAGTGCGCGTTGCTGTGCGCGCCTGGTAGCATCCAGCTAACGCCTCGGCACTCGATTAAGCTCGTCTGCTCGTCCGATCGTCTGCTACTGTTGCGTGCGCCCTCATCTTCACTGCAGGCGGCAGAAGTAGTGCCTGACTGACATGGGCTCTGCTGCTGCTGCTGCTGGTTCTTCTCCTGCTCATCCACTTCCTCCTGCTCCTCCAGCTGTTTCTCCTCATCCTCTATTCTCCACCCTCCTCGAGGGTCCAACTCTGTTGTTGCTGGATTGAAATTCACATCACAGGATGCCGTGGCCTGTCTAGCAACCCTCACCCCTCTTTTACTTACTGTGACCGGACTAGCAAGTGATGCTCGGCAAAGGGCCGCCTTTTTTGAGCTCTCTGACATTTGCGTTTTCTGCTTCTCATTCATTAATGTGTTTTTGTCGTCTGCTCACCTGTTGAGTGGCCCTACTAGTCTATTGGAGCTAGTTCGACCAACCATTTCCGGGCCATTGGCCATTGCATCTTGAGCGCAGCTTTTCGAATCGATCGTTCGACATTATCTGTGCGCCCGGCCAGGGTGTGTTCGACCTCCAAATACGACTGGCACAACAGAAAAGACTAGCTGATTCGAGAGCCTCTTTTTCTATAGCAACAGCAAAGAGCCTTTACGGCTATCGCCACTGCTTGCAATGGCGATGGAGTATCGCTCCAGCTCGGCAATATCCTGACATGCTGTGTTTAGCCTCGTTCGAACATCCGGCTAACGGTTGGGCAGAGTGCATTTTTTTTAGTGCACTGCTGTTTCTCTGTGCTTGGTAGTCAAAGGTCGTCGCTGCATGTCACCACTACACCCTCGGTCCTTGTACTTCAGCGTCTCATCATCCCGAGCACTTGCCCGGCACCTTTTGCAAGTCTGCTGCAGCAGTGCTGGCAGCTTGATGCCACCGCCAGGCCGAGCTTTAAGCAAATAATCCAGCTCCTCGACGGGATGGCTGACGATGGTGAGCGGCTGCGCGCCGAGCTGGCTCCACGCTGCCGCTGCGGCTCCGACTCGACGCGTGCTTCATTATTACCGGCCGGAAGCTGTGCAGCAGCCACAGTTGGCTACCGTCCGTCTTCTTCCCTTGGTTATGAGGGGGCGGCTCACGTCGATATTGGGGGCCGTTGAGGCGTGGCTGCTGCTTCGTCACACTACGTGATTCAGCTGTTTTGGATCCTTGATTGTACTGCCGTGAGTGTTTTTTTTCCTTAGGTGCCTTGGAGTCGTTGACCAATACCTTTCTTGGCCAGAAAAGGGAGTGGAGGTAGGCCACTTGGTACCGCTGTGTAGCTCGCAATGGAAAGCAGAGCGAATAGCGCATTTTGCCAAAAAACAATGTGATGATAAGAAAACAATCGTAATAATTAAACAAAATGATAAAGTAATAATAAGAAAAAGCTAGTGGAAATTTCATCGCCTCAGTACTTGTCCGACCACGTGTGTTCTTCATGATGCTGACTCCTGAGCTCCTCGTCTTTGCATCTTTGCATAATTATAATGAGAATAACAATAATGCATTTGTATAGCGCCCTCGGAGAACTGAATCCCTCTCTAGGCACTTTACAGATGCTGTGGATAAAGTATTAGCAAAACAGCCGTCTTGAATGCCCAGGTCAGGAGTTCTTTAAATGAATTGGGCCTGACCGTCAATAATTCCAGAGCCAGCCAGTTGAAGCTGGTAGTGCATCTCTTTCGTGCCAGCTCAGTAGGGCTGCTTGGGTGCAACCCTCCCTCCTCTCTCTCTCTCTCTCTCTCTAATAATAATAATATTGCACTTGATAAAGCGCCCTCAGAGAACTTAATCTCTTTCTAGGCGCTTTACATTTGCTGCAAAGTGATACGCAATAGAATAGTAAGTAAAATCATGCTTGAAAAACAAACAAAATGAATAACGTGGTTAGGGGTTACATGCACTGGGTCAGCATGCAAATGTGGTTAGTGGCAGGATGAACAGTGTCAGCACGCATAAGCACATCGAGGACGAATCACAAGGACCCACTAAATGCTGTCCTAAATAGGTATGTTTTTAAGTTTCTTTTAAATGTGGTCAGGTCAGGGGATGTTCTGATGCAGGTCGGGAGGGAGTTCCAGGCTGTGGGAGCATACGAGCTAAATGCACGGTCTCCAAAGGATTTAAGGTTTGTACGAGGTATTTGTAGACTGTTGGATTCCGAAAAGCGAGTGGTACGATGCTTTGCCTGATGGGGTAGTATATCTGAAAGATAGGCTGGAGCCATAGAATGAAGAGACCTAAAAGTGAGCGACAAAACCTTGAAGTCAATCCGTTGCTTGACTGGTAACCAGTGCAGGTCGGCGAGAAGTGGAGTAATGTGGCAACTGCGATGCTCACGACAGACAAGCCTAGCTGCAGAGTTTTGCACCAGCTGCAATCGCCTGATCGCACATGCTGGTAGGCTAGTAAGCAGTGAGTTGCAGAAGTCGAGACGGGATGTCACGAATGCATGGACCAACTTGGACGTGGTATCCTTATCTAAACAAGCCCTAATTTTAGCAATGTTATGAAGCTGAAAATAGGCTGATTTGACTGTGGAGCTGATGTGGTCGTCTAACGAGAGGTCGCTTTGGAATATGACACCTAGATTTCGAGCTGATGCAACTGGAGATATGCTGGCAGAGCCAATTTTGAAAGTCAGCCTTTCCAATTTCTGAATAACACTAGGTTTGCCCATAACTAGTAAGTTAGTTTTATCGTTTAGTTTTAGAAAATTTGCTGCCATCCATGATCGGATGTCATCAATGCATGCAGCAAGTGAGTTGAGAGAATTTGAGGTGCTCGAAGGCTGGGAGGGATCAAAGCAAAGGTACAACTGAGTGTCATCCGCATAGAAGTGAAAGCCTAGATTGTGCTTGGCAATCACATCAGCGAGAGGGAGAGTATAAACGGTGAAAAGGACCGGACCTAGCACAGAGCCCTGAGGTACTCCATATTTTAGAGGTCTCTCTCTCTCTCTCTCTCTCTCTCTCTCTCTCTCTCTCTCTCTCTCTCTCTCTCTCTCTCTCTCTCTCTCTCTCTCTTAGCTTAGTTCGTCTGCTGGCTTCGTCCTCGACTGTTTTGAGTCGGGAGGCGGAAAGGCACTGATAAACGTCTAGGCTGTGTATTGAATGTGAAACATGCATGAAACCTCGAGAAGAAGGGGCGGAGCCGCCGGCGGCATCTCGCGGCTTCTTCTCCCTCACCGGTGGCTCGGCGGCACCTCCGTCGAGGAGCGTTTAGCGAGGCCACAGAAGGATTACCTCCCCTGCTTTGGCTAGCCTGCTGATCGAGCCGCGAGATTCGAATTGTCACCCATGATGAGTGCAACACTGGTAGCTCATCGTGCATGGGAGTGCGGGATCTTTGGTATCTGCGCTGCTGTAGCTTGGCAACGGATGCTCAAGTCAGCGCCTCGTCAGCTGCCAGCAGAGCTTGCTGCAGCTGCAGTGCTTTCTAACTGCAGGAAGGAGATCGTGGCTGAACTGGAGAGACTGAGAGCTCTGGAGCGAGGAGTGCAGTCGAAGGAGCAGGAGCTCAACGACCGCGAGTCGCGGGTACGCGAGCGTGAGAAGAAGCTGGAGATGCAGGTCAAGGTCTCGTCGGTGAGTCAGCGCCGGCGTGGCTGATCGTTGCCTGCCTGCACAGGGGCGCGGCAAGCTTATGTAAACTCCCTAGACAGGTTCAGAAATAGGGATGAGTTGCTTTCCTTAGGCTCTCTCCCATGCAATGCTGTGGCACCTCCAAGAATTAACGGCAGGTCTCAGCAGCTAGCCCGGTTATCGCACGGTGGTTGCTAATGTAATCTAATGTATCTTCGTCTATAACAAAGCCACAAAGACTGTGTGGGTTTGTGCCGGAGTTTTCTTTAGCGCCCTCAAAGCCTAAGCTGCTTTCGATAGGGATTCGGTAGCTAACAGACTTCATCTCACGAAATAAAGAGAAAGTGTGAAGCATAGCTGAGTCAGGAGAGTAGCTGAGGTAGTGATTAGCTTGGAAGTAGCAGGTCAGGACTGTTGGAAAGATGTGCCGTAGTCGGCAGTTAGAGAGTAGACGTCGTTCATAAGACTTGTGGAAGTGAGTTCCGTAGCTCTGGAGCTGCAGAACCGAAGCTTCTGTCGCCAACGGTCTTTAAGCGTAGGGAAATATTAGGCAACAGATGGCAGCATCTCCTCTCTGCCAAGCGTGCAGCCGGCAGCAATGCTGTTAGGGTGCTGTGCAAACATTTTGTTATTTATTGCTATTATTGTTATTGTAATGCTTGCAGGATCTGGATCTCTATAACGTCAATACGTGGAGGGAGGAAGACGTGGTAGGCGTGGTTGTCGTGCTGCATGTTTTGCTGACGTGGCTGATGCGGAGGCTGACGCCCATTCTTTGGTGCACTGCAGTGATCTGTGCCACTTGGTCTGACCAATTGCTGCTGCTCCTTCTATCTTGTAGTGTCAATGGCTGGTCGCTATTTGCCGATACGGTGGTAAGTCGTTATTTCTTTTCCACTCTGCCTTGCCAGCCTGATCTTTTTGCATTCATTTGTAGTTTCAGCACCGAGCATGCATTTCAGTTTGCCCAAGTATATCGTTACTGACAGGTAGCTTCCGGTTTGGAAAATGGGAAAGCATTCTTATAGCAGCCTGAGAGAACGAAATCGCTTTCTAAGCACTTCACGTAGGCTGAAAAGACTGCCTGCTACGGTACTGGTGAGCATCTAACAAATTATGTTCTTCGACTTAGCAATGGCCATCCTTGTAGTATTTTTTAATCGATTTAAGTTGGCTGTAGAACAGCTGTGAGACCTAGTTCCTGTCGGCTCATGGGTAGAAAGCAAATAGAGCAGGTAGAGGAGAGTAAAATGGAGTAGGGAAAGTAGAGTAACTTGTTTGAATCTTGCTTGTAAAGCATTCGGAAAAAGCTCTCTGCTAGTTTAGCATTAAAAGTTAAAGATTAGCTCATTCAATAGTCTCATTTGCATAGCGGCAGAATAGACTTATAATAATAATAATAATAATAATAATTCACTTGACTTGAGGGCTAGCCACCACCGCTGCTGTGCAATGAAGGATCGCCTGCTGCTGCAGGGCTTGAACCCACGACTGAAGTGGTGAAGGGCGAGCACCTTGCCCCTATCCGAAGACCCATTTACCGAAAGAATGTCATGGTATGATGCTAATCTAGATACAGTGATTTATTGATGATAGCCATAATAAGCTTTTTTTGGAATTTTGCATGTGAGGTTTAAATTTGTCCATAGCAGCAGGTGGCAGAAGGCAAAGCCTGAGGCTGTGGCTCCAAGCAGCACAATAAAAGACCTCAGCTCTTGGCGGTGGATCGCCTGAAACAGTGACCAACATTAGGCTTCAGATAAGTTCACTTAATTAATGCTAAGCAAAAATGTCTGGCTATGGTTGTAGTGGTGGTTTTAGTGACCTTGGTGGAGGTTGTGGTTAAGTATTCTATTCTGACAAAACGTGTCCAGCATGATTCTACATCCCCTCTTTGGTTTTTGCAATTGGAAAACTTACTTTAGCCCAAGCTCTTATTTTAATGCTTCACTTGGTAAAAGCATCGCTCCAAATTCGTTCAAATCAGTTGACGATTCATCAGTCGACGATTACTTAAACATGCTAGATCTGATTCTGAAGCCTGAGATTCTTTTTTTTTATATCCGAGGTTCTCAAAAGGATTGTGGCTAAGCAACTAGTTAATACATTGTCAAGAATGAGTCACCGGGAATAATAATAATAAGGCAATTGTCTAGTGCTCTACGAGAAATAAATCTCTTTCTATGAGCTTTATGCAAAGGAAGTATATCAATTGGTGAGTGATAGCATGCACAGTTTCAGTATGCATAAACACACAAAAACTATCCACACGGATCCATCAAATGCTGGGAAGAACAGGCTTTTTAGTTTATTTTTAAATTTTGTCAAATCAGGGCCTGTCGTAACGTCAGCCGGGATTGAGTTCAAGGCTTTGGGAGCATGTAAACTAAAGCCAAATGATTTGAAGTAGGTTAGATGCACAATAAACGTCTTGAGCCAGCTGATCGGATGGTACGTTGCCTAGCCTAATTAGTAAGTGGTTTGGGCAGTTTGACCGGAGCAGGTGAATGAAGCAACCTACAAGTGTGGCGAAATTTTAAAGTCGGTCCACTCTTTTTTCTGGTGCCACTGCATGTCATTAAGAAGTGGTGTAATGTGGGGACCTCGACGTTCACGACAGACAAGCCCAGCTTTTGAGTTCGCCCCAACTGTAAGCATCTGGTTGCACAGGCTGGAAGACCTGCAAGTGGTGAGCTACAGAAGTCTTGACAGGTCTCACAAATACATGGGCCAACTTAGCTGTTGTATGTTAATCTAAGCAGGCATGAATTGTGCATGTTACATAGCTGAAAGTATGCAGACTTGACTATGGTGCTTATGTGGTCTTCTAGTGGAAGGTCACTTTGGAACAGGAAACTCAGATTGTGTGCACATGCTGCTGGAATATGCTGGATGAACCCATTTTGAAGGTTGGACTTTTCGATTTCTAAGGAGCACTAGGGTTAGGCATAACTTATCCAAGTGCAAACGTCAGCAATGGAGTTGAGAGAGTTCAACGTGCTGGCATGCTGGGGCAGAATCAAAGCACAGATACAACTCTGTGTGTCATCTGTATAAAAGAAAATGTAGATTGTGCTTGATGATTACATCGGCAAGAGGGAGAGCATACATTGTGAAAAGAAGCAGGGTAAGTCATATTCCTGGGTTACTCAATGTGTGTGTGCGTGCGTGCGTGTGTGTTGACTTCTGCCCATTAGCATCAATGCTTTGAAATCTCCCACTGAGATATTGACCTAAACCTTTATAGTGTAGTGCCAGTGATGCCCAAGTGAGATGACAGACAGTAGATCAAGCATGATCTGGTTATCAGTAGTATCAGACGCAGCCAAGCCAAAAGTTGTGAATACTTTGTCAGTGTTATTTAAGCTAAATTTAAAAGCCCACGCTTTGAGCCTTACCGGTCTGGTACCATTATAGCATTTCATAAGCCGAGTTTCAACTGTTTCACCAGCCCCGGAATGCTACTGGAATAGCGAGAAATGGAATAGCAAGAAATATGGAGTAATAATGGAATAGCAAGAAATCAGTACCCCAAGTTGTATTTCTTATGTAGGCTCACGTTGGCCGGTGAAAACCGAGATTTTCTGAAGCTTCATTATAAGATACGACTCTTGTGGCTAACCTCAGTTTATGTTTTTATACGTTTTTTGTCTTGTGTTCTCGTGCATAGGTCATGCGTCTCCAGATCTTGAACAGTATGCCGACTTATTCCGTCGGCACAACATTACTGGAAAGCGTCTCCTTGCCCTCACGATCGACGATCTAAAGAACATGGATATAACCTCCCAAGGCCACTTGATGGACCTGCAGGCAAGAGTGCTCATCTTGAACTGCCGATTAGTCCCGATTTGGCAGGCATAGCACTTTCCATACTCTTTTCCTGTTCGCTTACTGTTGCTTGGTGCTTTATATGTCACTCCACTGAGTGTCAATATCTTTTTTATTTAGACCGAGATAGATCGTCTGAAAAAGCACAATCAGAGCCTGCTCAATTTTCCTCCTCTGTCAAAGCTTTCAGAAGAGAAAAATCGCCAGTCGGCTTTGGTACTAAAAACTGTGACAGTCACTTTCATATTTGGTTGTCATGTCAGGCCCAGCAGTGATCCATCGGTAAGTCAGCCAACGTAGGCCTTTTTGACTGACTGACTGACTGACTGCAGTTGCTCATCTGTGCCCCACCTGTGATTGCCCCCCCCCCGACCATTATACAGTGAATTCTACATATGTCGATAGTCTCCCTCACGAGGATTTTGGTTCATATTCTTCGAGACCTCTTAACTTGCTGACTGGAGAGGGTAGTGTGTGCTCTCTGGAGGTTGCATCCCAGTGTGCATTGGAAATGGAGCCTTGGGTCTGCTGACAAAGGGACTTAATGCACATCACTGAAGCTATTCAGTAACCAGGCTACTGTCATTTATGTATGAATCGTTGCTGATGAGCAGATCACAAGGTCACCTTTAGCTGTAGCATATAACCCAGTGAGTATTTTCTTCATTAGTATCTTCATCAGAGATCGATTCCATTCAATTGCTTCACATGCTCCAAAGTCGTGTTGACTCCCTAGCGGTTTTTGGGTAGAATAGGCCTGCTTTGCGTTAGGTCCCACTCTATGGGGACTTTCATATTAATATCGATCAGTTGCCTGGTTTCTATTCGAAGAAAGCCAATATCGGTACCTGTACTGGCTTGTTCACAATATCCTGCTTGATAAGCTGTGCTAAAACTCTTGTCTGGTGCCTCGGTCTGCTGCTGAAAGTTGGTCTACGATTATTGTTGACCTTTCACAGCTTGCTGATGGCCACTCGCTGTATTGCATTTTGTATTTGAGTCGAACAGTCATTAGCACTTCTCCTTCTTCAATAGCAAGCTTACCAGTCAGTCGTATGGAGGCTGGTCCCACTGTCTGCTGCCGCTGTCAGTCGTACATTCGTGAGCTCTCTTCCTGGCAGCGCGATCGAGCAATACCCGAATCTGTGTAATTGTGGTCGGTACTCGAGTCAGTATTGAGTGGAGTACATGTATTTCAGAGCTAAGCCAGCTGTCAGTGCTGATGGGGAACCTCAGATAATATAGGGTCATAGTGTACGTAGTGATGATGTTAAGATCTTAATTTTATGTTGAGGTCTGCTTTCTTGCAACCGCAGCTAAAGGCCATGCATGAAATTTACTGTTATAGTATTTGGAGGGTCCAGCATAAGTAACTTGGTTGCAAAAAGTCCCGAAGTCCGGGCAACATCTCAAGTAGCTAGAGAATCAATGAGTTATAGGGTTTTTGAATGGAAAAATTTCACACGAGAAAGGTGAAAAGTACAGAATATTGCTTAAAGTAGCCAACATTTCTTTAGATTTCCTTAGCAGACAGCCATAGTAGCACATTTTCACATAGGGGAAATAATTCATGTACTCTGTTACAGACACGTGTATTCCTACACACCTCTCATGTAGACAAGCACATTCTTACACACATATATAAATGTGATGGGTAAAAAATAGCCGTAACGGTATAGGGGGGGAGCTAATTAAGCTTGACTGCCTCCAGCATTGTTTGACATGTATACTCTGTGCTTAACCTTTGACTGTAGTGCTTTGTGAGGTCTAGCATTTGTGTAATGCACAAGGCTGGAATTCAGGTAGCAAAATGGAAAATGCACTACCAATAAATAGAGGTACAATTACTTAAGATATATGCTATTTGCTAGCAAGAATTTGACACTTGTCTCAATTGATGACATCCGGCCTTAAACTTCGGGATGGTCTCGTGACACCAAATCGACCCTATCCCCAAATACTAACATATCTGCTTCTGCAGAGGTAAATTTGAATCTGAAGCTATTTTGTAGTGTAGGCGAGGTATCACTGATTTAGTCTAAAGGCATGTAGATATGGCTGGCCTACATTCTCTTAGAATCCATTAATTTTTGTCTAGAATGGATCCATGTCCAGACTGTCTAGAGCGCTTGGGACTGGAGAAGTTGTCTCGATCAATAATGATCCACCAGTCCTTTATTTAAGGTGTGGTAGCCGGCGTCACGTGGATGAATATGCTAACGATGTAGACACAATACAATTCTTCCTGGTGCATTAAAATTGCTATGCAAATATGGCTGTTTGAGATGCTTCCTCCTAGTTAGTGGCTTCTGATTTCTATGTCTACCCGATGCGATGACACCAGAAGCTCATGTGGATCTAGTTTGCAAGCATAGGCCCGGAAGTTGACGACTCTGTGTGCTACACTCTGTTTTGTCTAGTAAGACAGTGATCCGAGCCAAATTAAACGTTATTTTTTTATTTCTATCAACATAATGCATGTCCTTTATGATTGCTATTGGTTTAATTTGACACCCGTGAGTCTGCTCGTCTTCCGGTGGCATGAAGCCAGGGTAATTATTTCGACCCAGGTTTTTAATTGCATCTTTGGGAGCACTCATGAGTAGACCCTATGGGACGAGGCTCATTAGGCAAGTAGGATTGTAATTACAGCCTTTTTAATTAAGAACGGTAGGCTGTAAATTTAGCAGACATATGCCCTTTTCATATTGTACTGAGTATACATGATTACGACATGAAGCAATTGGTTTTGTTACGTGCAACTCTTGTCTCCGGCTACTGCTGAGTTTGAATGAGTGGTTTTCGCGTTTGATATATGTGTTCTCTATGGAGGTTCTCTTTGTTTACTTACTATAAATAACTGTAGCTTGGTGTCGAGGATGTAGCTTGCACCTGGCTTGGCAATTGAATCCATGGTGCCCGGCAATAGGCCAAACGCCCATTTTAAATGAAAGTTTGTGGCAAGGCCCACTCTGTGATCTTGTTTAGCTCAGTGTAGAAAGAGAAGAACCGGGTAACAATGTCTTTTTGAGTGCATAGACTAATTTGCATCACTGAAAACAAGGAAGATGTAGTTATTATTTTCATGGATTGCCGTAATTTATAAACTAAAAGACCAACGAGCTTGACTCGGTTTGAGCCTGTTTTATGGTAAATGTATCTAAACAAAATCGGTGTCAGACGTTATACGAATGTATTATTATTATTATATGTTAGAACTGGAGCGAAATTTCAGTGCTTGCCGTAGGCTTTCCCTAGGCACCTGAAATATTGGTTGATTCAGCAACCTCATTTATGTAGTGGCAGAATAGCCTTTGCGACTATCACCCTGCTCTCGCTGGCCAGTTCCATGCATTGAATCATGGACAGGTAAGCATGCACAACACACACACGTATTTTAATGCAGACTGCAGTTTCTCTGCAGAAGGAAAAGCAGGTGCGTGAGGGAGCAGATGTGTTTCTAGCTAAGACCTATATGATGCGAGGTCATTACAAAAAAATACCAATAAAACATGCTCATTGCTTGAAATAAGTTTCTGACGTTCGGTGGATTCGAGCTGAAGGCTCGATCGCCGCAAGATTCCCATTTACTGTGAGAGACGGCGAGGTGACTAGATGTTGAGGAACGTGTGATGCGGGAGAACACTGGGGGAGGTTGGATAGGTTGGCTGGTGAAAGTGAGTGATACGAACTGTCAGACAGACAGAGGCACTTAAAAGGCTATTCGATACTTTATAGGGAGTGGGTGAAGCTCTGAAAGACTTGGTATGATGTGGCAGCTTTGACTTTGACGACAGGTCCGGTGAGCCGCAAAGTTTTGCACCAGTTGCAGGCAAATGAAGGCAACACCCGGGAGTCCTGTCTTCAGCAATCAAGACGAGGTGTTAAAATCGTACGAGTTAGTTTGGTTATCGTACTCTTAACTGGGCAGGCCCAGATTTTGGCAACATCACTGAGCTAAATGTAGGCTGGCTTGGCAGTGGAGAAAATTTGCGCATCCAATGACTAGTAGTGATGCATGTGAATGGACCAATCTAGAGAGTTAGGTCTTCCAACTGTAGGGGCACTTGGTTTGCCCATACCTGTAGGTTGATCGTATCATCGTTTAGGCTTCAGGAAGTTATAACTATCCAGACTCGAATGCTGTCGATGCAGGCAGTAATAGAATTAAGTGAGTCGGATAAAGAGCAAGGCCTGTTTGGGTCGATGGGTAGAGCTGGGTGTCATCGGCAAAAACATAAGTGCCAGGATTGTGTTTGGCGATGTCCTTGGCCTGAAGAAGCTATGGATTGTGAAACGGAAGGAGATTAAGGCCGAACCCCAAGGTACCCATATTTTGAGGGCCCCCAGATGACCAAAAGCCATCTGTATCTACATTCCTACATCTCACACTAAGATAGGACCTAACTCGGTTTATCACTGTACCAGTGATACCAAGGCTTGTGAAAAGGCGCCCCGGAAAGATTTAGTGGTCAATAGTGTCAAATGTTGCCGATAGATCAAGGAGATCTTGTAGAAAGGCATAACCGTGATCAGCATTGAAGGTGAAGGTCATTGTAAACTTCAAGCAGTAAACCTCACAGTATCTGTGGAATAGTTAGCTCTAAATCCCGACTGGAGCTTTCTATCTAGATCTAATGAATTGATATAATCGTTTAGTTGCTTGTCTGCCACTTTTTTAAGGTTCTTGTTACGAATGACAGCAGGGTAAGTGGCTGAAATTTACTTATGCTTTCTTGATCTATGGTAGGTTTACTAATAGGTGGCCTGATTTGCCATAGTTTTCAGAGGGGAAGAGACTTCACCGGATGGTGGGCAGCAATCGATATATGCATCTTATCAGAAATACTGTTGGTGCAGGGTCTGGAGGACTAGTGGTCTTTTTAACCGGTGAGACAAATT
>WPIO01000619.1:0-17905 GCA_009760855.2 Cristatella mucedo | reverse complement strand
AAACTATAGAAGCGACAAATAGAGCACGAAAGAAAGCAAGAGAGAGAGAGAGCAAGCGAGAGTGAGAGAGCGAGAGAAAGCGAGAGACAGCGAGAGAGACAGAGTTTTAGAGAGCCGGTGACAGATAGAAAGCGCAAAAGAATGTGAGATCGAGCGAGAGTGAGAGAGAATTGAGTGCAAGAAAGCGAGGGTGCAAGAGAGAGAGAGAGCAAGAGAGAGAGGAAGCGAGAGAAAGAGGGAGAGCGAGCGGGAGAGAGACAGCGCTAGAGAGACAGAGAGCGATAGTAAAAAAGTTAGCGAGCGCGAAAGATATTGCGAGTTCGCGAAATGCGGAGCTAGTGAGAGAGAGAGAGAGAGAGAGAGAGAGAGAGAGAGAGAGCGAGAGGGAAAGCGAGAGAATGAGAGGGCGAGAGAGCGAGAGAGTAGGAGTGAGAGAGAGAGAGTGAGATACAGTGAATAATAGAAGGCGAGTGAGAAAGAGCGAGAGACAGAGAATACCAAGAGAGAAAGGAGTAGCGGGAGCGAATAAAAGAGCAAGTGAGGTTAAAAGTGAGTGGAAGAGAGCAGGAGAGGGCGAGATGGTAAGAACGAGAAACACAGAGAGCGGGAACTTAAATTATTATATGAGAGGATTTATAAAGGTAAAGGATATATATTTAAAAAAGGCGCGTCAATGGTTTTATTAGAAGAGATAACTCCTTCAAAATGCCTGTGGGTGGAAGGTATTACCAGTAGGATAATCATCACTTCAAGAGATTTGTTATAACAATTAAGGAAAAAAAAAAAAAAAAAGAACGAGTAAATGGTTTTATTAGTAGATTACTTACTCGTAATGCCTGCGGTCAAAGATCCTTCTAGTAAAATAATAAATTATTCAATAAGCCTATGTAAAGAAATCATGGATATATTGCTCCGGAGGAAAAGACGCGTAAATGGTTTGAACAGTGTAGATAACTTACTAAGAAGGCCGGCGGTTTACAGGTTCCAACAGCGGGATAGCGAAGTAATAATTGAAAATAATGACATGTATTATTTAAATTAATGAATAATGATTAAGGATATATACTTCCAATAAAACAAAGTAACCATAACAAGTCTTAGCAGGGAAGAACGCCTGCGCTTTGTTGCATCGGCCAGCGGGCTAATAAATCACTTTTTGACACAATAGTTATCGCTTAAGGATATACAGTTCTAGAAGAAAAGAACGCGTAAATGGTTTAAGGAGGGAAGATAACTTACTCGAAACGCCAGTGGTTATAGAGTACCATATGTAAGATACAATATTTAATGAGACTATGTATACAACTAAAGGATATATATTTCCGGACGCGTAAATAGTGTTAGCGGGGTAAACAACTTACTCGGAACGCTGATGTTTTGATGATTCTACCAGCATGATATCGAAGTATTTATTGAGACTAATTTAAACACTAAAGGATGTATATTTCCGAAAGAAAAGATGCGTAAATGGTTTCAGCAGGGCAAATAACTTACTCGGAACTACGGCGGTTTGACGGATCTACCAGCAGGATAACGGAGTATTTCTTAAGTAATCTTAACACTAAAGGATATATCTTTCTGGAAGAAACACGGGGCGAAAATAGTTTCAGCAGGGCAGATAAGTAACCTGAAACGCCTGCGGTTTAACGCATCTACCAGAGTGGTAATGAATTATTTATTAGGACAATTAATATGCGTTGATGGAAGACAAGACGCGTAAATGGTTTGTGCAGGGAAGATAACTTACTCGAAAAGCCGGCGGTTTAAAAGATGTACCAGCGGTTAACGAAGTACCCTTTGAGACTTATACCACTAAAGGATATAGATTTCTGGAAGAAAAAAAGACGCCTAAAAAGTTTTATCAGCGGTATAAGTTTCCTGCAACACCTGCTGTTTGAAAGATCTACCATTGGGTCAACAGACCGCCGTCGACTAGCGATAGCGACGAACGACCTTATAGTGGTGAGTGACCTATAACAATAAGCTAGTGTCGAAGGAAGCAGTAATATGTATAATATTATATATATATATATATATATATATATATGTATATTAAATTATATATATATATATATGTTAGAATATAGAACAAGAGATATAAGCTGGTAGTTCTTTCAAACTATTGGTAATCATCACAAGGAAATTCTCTTTCCTGCTGAAAAAAAAAAAAAAAAAAATTTTTTGCCTTCGTAAAGCCTTCAATTTAAGAAAGTAAAAATCCTAAACTTAGTGTCAGCTCGGCCGACGTATGACCTAAATGACCATGCAAGTAAACACAGATAGAAACCGGAAGAGATAGACCACAAGCTACATACCTTCAGTGAGAGACGGCAAGCGAGAAGCCGCCAGACTGCTAGCGAGAGACCGACGGCAAGAGACCGCCAGCCAGAGCCTGCTTAAGAGTAACTGCCAGTAAGAGACCGCTATAGAGAGTGACTGCCCGCGAATCACCGCCAGCGAGAGAGAGCTAGCGAGAGACCATAAAAGAGGTACCGCCCAGACCGATAGCAAGAGACCGCTAGCAAGAGACCGTGAAAAAGGGACCGCCAGACTGCTATAGTGATACCGCCAGAGAGAGAGAGAGAGAGAGAGAGAGAGAGAGAGAGAGAGAGAGAGAGAGAGAGAGAGAGAGAGAGAGAGAGAGTAAGGAAGAGACCGCAAGCGAGAGAGAGCAAGCAAAAAAAAAACGTTAAAGAAATACTACAAGACCTCCAGAGAGAGACCGCCAGAGAGAGAGAGAGAGACGGCCCGCGAATGACTGCTAGCGAGAGACCACTAGCGAGTGACCATTAAATGTAATGTAATGTAATGTAATATATCTCCGTCGGTGACCACAAAGTCATAAAGACCAGGTGGGTGTTACGCAGGAGAGTTTTGTTTAGCGCACTCACAGCCTAAGCGGCTTTCGGTACGCATTCGGTAGCCAATAGACTTCGTCTCACGCAACAAACAGAAAGTGGGAAGCATAGCAGAGTTAGGAGAGCAGTTGAGGTAGTGAGTAGCATAGAAGTAGCAGTTCAGAACCACTGAAAAAGACGTGCCATAGTCGGCAGTCGGAGAAGATGTCGTTGCGTAAAATAGAGACCTCCATACTGCGAGCGAGATACCGCACGCGCGAGGCCGCTAGCAAGAGACCGTGAGACCGCCAGAGAGAGACTGCCACAGAAAGACGGCCAGAAAGACGCCGCCAGCTACATACCGCCAACTACAAGCCGCCAGCTACATACCGCCAGCTACAAGCCGCCAGCTACATACCGCCAGTGAGAGACCGCCAGCGAGAGACTGCCGAAGAGAAACCGCCGTCGACTAGCGATTGTGACGAGCGACGAGCGAATTTATAGAGGCTAGCGACCTATAACAAGGAGCGAGTGACAGAAGAAGATATAATATTTAATATATTAAATAAATATATTATATATATATATATATATTTATATATCTATATATAATATATATATAATAAAATAGTAGTAGATAGAACAAGTGATAGAAGCTGGTAGTTCCTTTAAACCACCCTTATCACAAGGAAATTATCTTTCCTGCTAAAAACAATAAACATTTATTTCTTACCTCCGTGAAAAATACGTCTATATAAGAAAAGGAAAATCCTAAACTTAGTGTCAGCTCGGCCGACCTATGACCTAAACGACTATGCACGTAAACACGGATAGAGGCCACAAGAGACAGACCACCAGCTGCATACTGTCAGTGGGAGACCGCAAGCGTGAGGCCGCCAGACTGGTGGCGAGAGACCGACGGCAAGAGACCGCCAGCCAGAGCATGTCAACGAGAAACCGCCGGTAAGAGTCCGCCAGAGTGAGTGACTGCCTGCGAATGACCGCCAGCGAGAGGCCGCTAGCGAGAATCCGTTAAAGAGACCGCCAGAGAGGGACGGCCCGCGAATGACCGCTAGCGAGAGACCAGTTGCTACAGACCGGTACAGAGATACCGCTAGCCCGCTAGCGCCAGGCCGCTAGCGAGATACCATGAAAAAGGAACCGCCAGACCGCCATAATGAGACCGTAAGAAAAAACGGCCAGCGAGATACTGCAAACGAGAGACCGCTAGTGAGAAACCATGAAAGAGAGACTGCCAGACCGCTAGAGAGAGTCCGCCCGCGAATGACCACTAGCGAGAGACCGTTAAAAAGAGACTGCCATACCGCAAGCGAGATACCGCAAGCGAGAGACCGCAAACGAGAGACCGCAAACGAGAGACCGCTAGCGATAGACCGCTAGCGAGAGACCGCAAGCGAGACACCGCAAGCGAGACACCGCAAGCGAGAGACCACTAGCGAGAGACCGCTAGCGAGAGACCGCTAGCGAGAGACCGCTAGCGAGAGACCGCTAGCGAGACACCGCTAGCGAGACACCGCTAGCGAGACACCGCTAGCGAGACACCGCTAGCGAGACACCGCTAGCGAGACACCGCCAGAGAGAGATTGCCAGAACGACACCGCCAGCTACATACCGCTAGTGAGAGACCGCCAGCGAGAGACTGCTGAAGGGAGACCGCCGTAGACTAGCGATAGCGACTAGCGACAAGCGACTTCGCACAGACGAGCGACCTATAAGGAGCGAGAAACAGAAAAGATATTTAATATAATATATAAATTTTACAGATATATATATATATAATTTGATAGAGGATAGAGCAAGAGATAGAAGCTGGTAGTTCCTTCAAACCACCGTTGTCACAAGGAAATTATCTCCCCAAAAAAAAAAATAGACACTTATTTTTAACGTTCATGAAAAGTACGACTATATAAGAAAATGAAAATCCTAAGAGTTACAGAGAGAGCTAGTGTTACAGATAGAGCTAGAGCGCGAGAGTTTAGAGTGCGAGCTTGGAGTCAGAAAGAGAGCTCAGAGAGGAAAAGATAGAGTCAGAGATATAGTCAGAGATAGAGTTAGAGACAGAGAGCTAGTGTTAGAGCTTAGAGTTAAAGCAGAGTTAAAGCAGAGTTAAAGCAGAGTTAAAGCAGAGTTAAAGCAGAGTTAAAGCAGAGTTAAAGCAGAGTTAAAGCAGAGTTAAAGCAGAGCTAGAGTAAGATAGATATCTAGAGAGAGAGAACTAGAGTTAGGTGGAGAGTCAGAGGGAGGGTCAGAGTCATAGATATAGAGTTAGAGAGAGAGAGAGAGAGAGAGAGAGAGATAGAGAGAGAGATAGGGAGAGAGATAGAGAGAGAGAGAGAGAGAGATAGAGAGAGAGTCAGAGAGAGAGTTAGAGAGAGAGTTAGAGAGAGAGATAGAGAGAGAGTTAGATTAAGAGAGTTATAGAGAGAGATAGAGAGAGAGTTAGATTAAGAGAGCTAGAGCTAGAGTTAGAGAGAGAGAGAGATAGAGAGAGAGAGAGAGTTAGAGTTAGAGTTAGAGAGAGAGTTAGCGAGAGAGATAGAGTCAGGGAGAGAGTTAGAAGAGAGTCTAGAGAGAGAGTAGAGAGAGAGAGAGAGAGAGTTAGATTAGAGTTAGGGAGAGAGAGAGAGAGAGTAGAGATAGAGCTAGAGAGTTAGCTAGAGTTAGGGAGAGAGCTAGAGTAAGATAGATAGCTAGAGAGAGAGAGAACTAGAGTTAGAGAGAGTCAGGGTCAGAGTCATAGATATAGAGTTAGAGAGAGAGAGAGAGAGTCAGAGATCTAGTGTTAGAGAGAGAGCTAGAGTTAGAGTCAGAGAGAGAGTTAGCGAGAGAGATAGAGTTAGAGATAGAGTTAGGGAGAGAGAGTTAGATTAGGAGAGCTAGAGCTAGAGTTAGAGTCAGAGAGAGAGAGTTAGAGTCAGAGAGAGAGAGAGAGTTAGAGTCAGAGAGAGCTAGAGTCAGAGAGAGAGCTAGAGTCAGTCAGAGAGCTAAAGTTAGAGTCAGAGAGAGAGAGAGAGCTAGAGTCAGTCAGAGAGCCAAAGTTAGAGTCAGAGAGAAAGGTCGAGTTAGAGTCAGAGAGCTGGTGTTAGAGAGCTAGTGTTAGAGAGCTAGTGTTAGAGAGAGAGCTAGAGTTAGAGTCAGAGAGCCAGAGTTAGAGTCAGAGAGAGATAGTTAGAGTCAGAGAGAGAAAGAGTTAGAGTCAGAGAGAGAGCTAGACTCAGTCAGAGAGCTAAAAAGTTAGAGTAGGAGAGAGAATTAGAGTCAGAAATGTAGAGTGAGAGAGTTAGAGAGAGAGAGAGAGTTAGAGAGAGAGAGAGTTAGAGAGAGAGAGAGAGAGAGAGAGAGAGAGAGAGAGTTAGAGAGAGAGTTAGAGAGAGAGTTAGGGAGAGAGCTAGAGTTAGGGGGAGAGTCACAGGGAGAGTTAGAGTTAGAGCTAGAGTAAGATAGATAGATAGCTAGAGAGAGAGAGAACTAGAGTTAGGTGGAGAGTCAGAGGGAGGGTCAGAGTCATAGATATAGAGTTAGAGAGAGAGAGAGAGAGTTAGGGAGAGATAGAGAGAGAGATAGAGTTAGGGGGAGATCTAGAGCTAGAGCTAGAGCTAGAGTAAGATAGATAGCTAGAGAGAGAGAGAACTAGAGTTAGGTGGAGAGTCAGAGGAAAGGTCAGAGTCATAGATATAGAGTTAGAGAGAGTTAGAGTTAGAGTGAGAGAGCTAGTGTTAGAGTCAGAGAGAGAGTTAGCGAGAGAGATAGAGTCAGGGGGAGAGTCAGAGAGAGAGTTAGAGAGTTAGAGAGAGAGTTAGGAGAGTTATAGAGAGAGGGATAGAGAGAGAGTTAGATTAAGAGAGCTAGAGCTAGAGTGAGAGATAGAGTTAGGGGGAGAGAGTCATAGGGAGAGTTAGAGAGAGCTAGAGTAAGATAGATAGAGAGAGAGAGAGAGAGAGAGAGAGAGAGAGAGAGTGAGAGAGAGAGAGAGAGAGAGAGTTAGAGAGAGAGAGAGAGAGTTAGAGAGAGAGAGTTAGAGAGAGAGTTAGAGAGAGAGTTAGAGAGAGAGTTAGGGAGAGAGCTAGAGTTAGGGGGAGAGTCACAGGGAGAGTTAGAGTTAGAGCTAGAGTAAGATAGATATCTAGAGAGAGAGAACTAGAGTTAGGTGGAGAGTCAGAGGGAGGGTCAGAGTCATAGATATAGAGTTAGAGAGAGAGAGAGTTAGAGAGAGAGATAGAGAGAGAGATAGAGTTAGGGGGAGAGTCAGAGAGAGAGTTAGAGAGATAGAGATAGAGTCAGAGAGAGAGTTAGGAAGAGAGTCAGAGAGAGAGTTAGAGAGAGAGTTAGAGAGAGAGAGAGAGAGTTAGATTAAGAGAGTTATAGAGAGAGATAGAGAGAGAGTTAGATTAAGAGAGCTAGAGCTAGAGTTAGAGAGAGAGAGATAGAGTTAGGGAGAGAGCTAGAGTTAGGGGGAGAGTCATAGGGAGAGTTAGAGCTAGAGTAAGATAGATAGCTAGAGAGCGAGAACTAGAGTTAGGTGGAGAGTCAGAGGGAGGGTCAGAGTCATAGATATAGAGTTAGAGAGAGAGAGTTAGAGTCAGAGATCTAGTGTTAGAGAGAGAGTTAGAGAGAGAGTTAGAGAGAGAGTTAGATTAAGAGAGTTATAGAAAGAGTTAGATTAAGAGAGCTAGAGCTAGAGCTAGAGTAAGATAGCTAGAGAGAGAGAGAACTAGAGTTAGGTGTAGAGTCAGTCAGAGAGCTAAAAAGTTAGAGTCAGAGAGAGAATTAGAGTCAGAAAGCTAGAGTGAGAGAGTTAGAGTGAGAGAGTTAGAGAGAGAGAGTTAGAGAGAGAGTTAGAGAGAGAGTTAGAGAGAGAGTTAGAGAGAGAGAGTTAGAGTTAGAGAGAGAGCTAGAGTTAGAGTCAGAGAGCCAGAGTTAGAGTCAGAGAGAGATAGTTAGAGTCAGAGAGAGAAAGAGTTAGAGTCAGAGAGAGAGCTAGACTCAGTCAGAGAGCTAAAAAGTTAGAGTAAGAGAGAGAATTAGAGTCAGAAATGTAGAGTGAGAGAGTTAGAGAGAGAGAGAGAGAGTTAGAGAGAGAGAGTTAGAGAGAGAGTTAGAGAGAGAGAGAGAGTTAGAGAGAGAGAGTTAGAGAGAGAGTTAGGGAGAGAGCTAGAGTTAGGGGGAGAGTCACAGGGAGAGTTAGAGTTAGAGCTAGAGTAAGATAGATAGCTAGAGAGAGAGAGAACTAGAGTTAGGTGGAGAGTCAGAGGGAGGGTCAGAGTCATAGATATAGAGTTAGAGAGAGAGAGAGTTAGGGAGAGATAGAGAGAGAGATAGAGTTAGGGGGAGATCTAGAGCTAGAGCTAGAGCTAGAGTAAGATAGATAGCTAGAGAGAGAGAGAACTAGAGTTAGGTGGAGAGTCAGAGGAAAGGTCAGAGTCATAGATATAGAGTTAGAGAGAGTTAGAGTTAGAGTGAGAGAGCTAGTGTTAGAGTCAGAGAGAGAGTTAGCGAGAGAGATAGAGTCAGGGGGAGAGTCAGAGAGAGAGTTAGAGAGTTAGAGAGAGAGTTAGGAGAGTTATAGAGAGAGGGATAGAGAGAGAGTTAGATTAAGAGAGCTAGAGCTAGAGTGAGAGATAGAGTTAGGGGGAGAGAGTCATAGGGAGAGTTAGAGCTAGAGTAAGATAGATAGCTAGAGAGAGAGAGAGAGAGAGAGAGAGTTAGAGAGAGAGTTAGAGAGAGAGAGTTAGAGAGAGAGTTAGAGAGAGAGTTAGGGAGAGAGCTAGAGTTAGGGGGAGAGTCACAGGGAGAGTTAGAGTTAGAGCTAGAGTAAGATAGATATCTAGAGAGAGAGAACTAGAGTTAGGTGGAGAGTCAGAGGGAGGGTCAGAGTCATAGATATAGAGTTAGAGAGAGCGAGAGTTAGAGAGAGAGATAGAGAGAGAGATAGAGTTAGGGGGAGAGTCAGAGAGAGAGTTAGAGAGATAGAGATAGAGTCAGAGAGAGAGTTAGGAAGAGAGTCAGAGAGAGAGTTAGAGAGAGAGATAGAGAGAGAGTTAGATTAAGAGAGTTATAGAGAGAGATAGAGAGAGAGTTAGATTAAGAGAGCTAGAGCTAGAGTTAGAGAGAGAGAGATAGAGTTAGGGAGAGAGAGAGAGAGAGGGGGAGAGTCATAGGGAGAGTTAGAGTTAGAGCTAGAGTAAGATAGATAGCTAGAGAGAGAGAGAACTAGAGTTAGGTGGAGAGTCAGAGGGAGGGTCAGAGTCATAGATATAGAGTTAGAGAGAGAGAGTTAGAGTCAGAGATCTAGTGTTAGAGAGAGAGCTAGAGTTAGAGTCAGAGAGAGAGTTAGCGAGAGAGATAGAGAGAGAGATAGAGTTAGGGAGAGAGAGTTAGATTAGGAGAGCTAGAGCTAGAGTTAGAGTCAGAGAGAGAGAGTTAGAGTCAGAGAGAGAGAGAGTTAGAGTCAGAGAGAGCTAGAGTCAGAGAGAGAGCTAGAGTCAGTCAGAGAGAGCTAAAGTTAGAGTCAGAGAGAGAGAGAGCTAGAGTCAGTCAGAGAGCCAAAGTTAGAGTCAGAGAGAAAGGTCGAGTTAGAGTCAGAGAGCTGGTGTTAGAGAGAGAGCTAGAGTTAGAGTCAGAGAGCTAGAGTTAGAGTCAGAGAGCTAGAGTAAGAGTCACAGAGCTAGAGTTAGAGTCAGAGAGCTAGTGTTAGAGAGAGTTAGGGAGAGAGCTAGAGTTATGGGGAGAGCTAGAGCTAGAGTTAGAGAGAGAGACAGGGATAGAACGAGACAGATAGAGATAGAACGAGATAGAACGAGAAAGAACGAGAAAGAACGAGATAGAACGAGATAGAACGAGATAGAACGATAGAGAACGAGAGTTAGAGAAAGAGCGAGAGTGCGAGAGAGGAACGGGAGTTACAGGGAGTGGGAAAGCGAGAGGGAACGATCGACAATGAGATTTAGAGTGAGAGAGGTTGGGAGCGAGAGAAAGCGAGAGAGATAGAGAACGAAAGCAAGAGCGCGAGAGCGAGTGTGAGAGAGCGAAAGAGAGCGAGAAAGCGAGAGAGCAAGTGAAGAGTGCGAGGGAGCAAGAGAGTGACAAAGAAAGAGAGCGAATGATAGAGAGCGAGTAAGAGAGAGCGAGTAAGAGAGAGCGAGTAAGAGAGAGCGAGTAAGAGAGAGAGAGAGAGTTAGAGAGAGCGTAGGAGCAAGAGAGAGCGAGAGAGGAAGAGAGAGACCGCGAAAAAGAGAGAAAACGAGATCAAAAAAGAGAGTGTGAGATATAGCTAGATAGAGAGCGAGTGAGAGAGAGCGAACGACAGAGTGGGGGAGCGTTGCGAGAGTAAACGGGAGCGAAAGAGAGTGAGAAAGAGCAAGAGGTTGCAAAAGCGAAAAAAGCGAGAGATAGAGAGAGAGAGAGCAAGAGTGAGTGAGAGCCAGAGAAAGAGAGCGAGAAAAGAGAGCGGGGAGAGAGAGAGCGAGAGAGAGCAAGAGAGAAAGTGAGTAAAGTAAGCCTAGTGATAGAGAGTGAGAGAGAGAGAGAGAGTAAGCGAGAGTGTAAGAGAGAAAGTGGGACAGAGTAAGCGAGAGGGAATGAGCGAAAGAGATAAAGAGAGCGAGAGGTGGGGAGCAAAAGAAAGTGAGAGAAAGAGAGGGTGAGCGAGAGAGGGAGCGAGAGATAGTGAAAGAGAGCGAAAGGTAGAGCGATGGAGATAGGGAGAGCGTGAGAGGGGCGAGTGAGGGTGAACGAGTAAGAAAGAGCGACCAAGGTAAAGAGAACGAGAGAGAGAGCTGGAGATAAAGGGAGAGCGAAAGAGAAAACAAAGCGGGTAAGAGAGAGTGAAAGAGCGAGAGCTAGAGACAGAGAGAGAGTTAAAGAGAGAGCGAAAGCGAGACTGAAGGAGATAGGGCAAGAGAGATTGAGATAAAGAGAGATATAGAGAAAGAAGAGATAGATATAGAGAAGAAGAAGATATAGAAAGAGATAAAGAAAGAAGAGATAGAGAGGAAAGCGAGAGAGACCCAGAGAGTAAGAGAGCGCGAGAGTGAAAGAGAGAGCGAGTGAGAGAGCCAGCGAGTTAGAGAGACAACGAGAGAGAGAGAGAGAGAGAGAGAGAGAGAGAGAGAGCAAGAAAGAGAACGATGCATTATTTGATTGAGTTTACATGAGCAAATGATAGCATTGATATGTTTACATATGCAGAGAGCGCATATATACATATATACACATGCTACATACATAATGCCATAACGTATCGAATGATATATTTATATATGCTTTATATAGAGAGATGATAACCCGAGAGACAAAGACAGTATATCTGATATGAAACATATATAAGTTAGATAAGCATATGCTTTGTTTGGTTATATCGATGACAGACATATATATATACAGCACGCCTGTTTGTTTATATATAGACACAGCATATCAAAGCCAGTATTTATATATTTATATATATATAGTATATATATATATATATAGATAGAGCACAGTATGAGAAATCCATAGGATAGATAAGCGAGTGAAAGAATGCAGCTAACGAGAACTAGAGAGAGAGAGAGAGAGAGAGAGAGAGAGAGAGAGTGAAAGCAAGAGCAATGGAAAAGAAGCAGAGACTGAGCGATATAGAGAGAAACAGAAAGACAGAGAGCAAGAGAGTGAGAGACAGTGAAATAGCTAGATATAGAGCGAGTCTAGAGAGGCGAGCGAGAGAGAGCTCAGAGCTTATGAGATGAGCGGGAGAAAGAGAGAGTGAGAAAGAGCGAGAGGAAGCAAGAGCTGAGAGAAAGCGAGAGTAGAGAGAGCAAGAGCTGTGAGTGAGCGAACCAGAGAAAGAGATCTGGGGAGAGAGCAAATGAGAGAACGTGAGAATAAGAGAGTAAAGGAGATCAGTGATAGAGTATGCAAGCGAGAAAGTAAGCGAGTGTCCGAGAAACTGAGACAGGAAAGCGAGAGAGAGTGAGCGCTTAGTGATTGGAGCGAGATAGAGCTGAGTCGAGAGTCTAGGGAGCAAAGAGAGAGAGAGAGAGAGAGAGCGAGAGATAGACCAAGAGATAGGTCAGACAGAGATCAACTCTGTGTGAGCAAGAGAGCGAAACAGAGTATGAGAGCGAGTAAGAGTGAGCAGTTGACGGGAGAGCGTGATATGTATAGATAGCAATAGAGCTCGAGATGTGATTTAAAGCGTTATAGTATATATAGTATGCGAGATTGAGAGAACGCAAGCAAGAGAGTACAGAGTAGAGCGAGTATATCGAGAGAGAAACAGAGAGAGACTGGAGAGCAGTGAAGATAGTGAGATATAGATAGAGAGAGAGTTTGTTAGATAGATCGAGCGAGAGCATTAGTGAGAATAAGTGGAGAATAAGAGTGAGAATGAGCGGAGTGCAGCAAGAGCGAGAGAGAGTGAGAGTGAGTAAGTGATAGAGAGAGAGCGAGAGACTCGAGTTAGCAAGAGTAAGTCAGAGAAAGAGAGCAAGAAATAGAGTTAGGGAGAGAGAGAGCGAGAGAAAGAACGAGACAAAGCAAAACGAGAGGTTGAGACCGAGATAGAGAGCGAGAGAGTGAGAGCGAGAGAAAGACAGCGAGAGAGAGCGGGAGAGCGAGAGTGAAAGCGAGAGCAAGAGACCGTAATTAAGAGACTGAGAGCGTGAGCGAGAGAGCGAAAGAGAGAGCGAGCGAGAGACAGAGCAACGGAGAGAGGGTTCGGGAGAGCAAGAGCAGGAGAAAGAGAAACGTGAGCAAGGGCGTAAGTATAAGCAAGAGAGGGAGAGGTCATGAGAGTGAGAGCAGGATCGAGAGCGACTGAGAAAAAAAAAAAAAAAGAGCGAGAACCAGAGAGAGATAGAGACCTAGAAACGGAGAGAAAGAGCGAGCGAGAGCGAGAAAGAGAAAGACCGAGGGGAAGAGAGAGCGAGACAGAAAGATCGAGATAGTGACAGCGAGAGAGAGAGACAGCGAGAGGCGAGAGCAAGAGAGCTGAACGGGGAGAGAAAGAGGAGACAGAAAACTAGAGAGAGACAAATAGACTAATGAAAGAAAGAGAGAGAGAGAGCAAATGAGATGAGAGAGCGAGAAAGCGAGAGACAGCTGAGAGAGACGAGTTTTAGAGAGCCGGTACAGATAGGAAAGCGCAAAAAGAATGTGAGATCGAGCGAGAGTGAGAGAGAATGAGAGTCAGAGGAAGAGAAAGCGAGAGACAAAGAGAGCGAGAGAGAAAGCAAAAGAGAGCAAGCGTAGAGAGGGCGAGAAAAGATAGTGAGAGAGAGAGAGGGAGAACGAGTAGAGAGAGCGAGAAAGAAAACAAGTGAGACAGCAAAATAGAGCGACTAGAAAAGAGCTAGTGAGAGAGCTGAGAGACAAGAGAAAATCAGCCTGCAAGTTAGTCGAGGGTGCAATGAGAGAGAGATGAGCAAGAGAGAGAGCGAGTAGAGAGATGGAGAGCGTAGCGAGAGCATATCGTGATATACAGTATATCGATAGTCAGTAGCATGCAGTTTCTGTTGCACATGAGTCTCGTGCAGAAACGTGATTTGAAGTGCATATATATATATATATATATATATTGTACTATGATATCGATATGAGGCTATATATTTCCATATATGTGATGCTATATTATTATTTAGATCAGTTTAGTGAACAAAGCAGTCATTAGTTTATTGCTTGTTTACATACGTATGATAGTTATACATGTATTGTACTGATCAAGGAGATTTGTTTGACAAGAGAGAGAGAGATGCGACTAGATGTGAGAGAGATCGAGAGAGAGAAAGCGGGAGCAATAGACGGAGTGGAGATGGCAGATTACAGGAGACAGAAAGAGATAGCGTAAGAACGAAATAGCGAAGGAGAGAGCAGAAGAGAGCGTAAAAATACCAAGAGAGAAAGGAGTATGGGAGCTGAATAAAAAGAGCAAAGTGAGGTTAAAAAGTGAGTGGAAGAGAGCAGGAGAGGGCTGAGATGGGTAAGAACGAGAAACACAGAGAGCGGGAACTCTAAATTATTATATGAGAGGATTTATAAAGGTAAAGGATATATTTAAAAAGGCGCGTCAATGGTTTTTATTAGAAGAGATAACTCCTTCAAAATGCCCGTGGTAGAAGGCATACCAGTAGGATAATCATCACTCAAGAGATTTGTTATAACAATTAAGGATATATTTTCCAAAAAGAAACGAGTAAATGGTTTTATTAGCAGATTACTTTCACTCCGTAAATGCCATGCGGTCAAAGATCCTTCTAGTAAAATAATAAATTATTCAATGCTTTCATGTAAAGAAATCATGGATATATTGCTCCGGAGGAAAAGACGCGTAAATGGTTTGAAACAGTGTAGATAACTTACTACAGAATGGCGGCGTTTTCACAGGTCCAAACAGCGGGATAGCGAAGCAATAATTGAAAATAATGACATGTATTATTTTGAAATTAAATGAATAATGATTACGATATATACTCAAATAAAACAAAGTAACCATAACAGTCTTAGCAGGAAGAACGCCCTGCGCTTTGCTGCATCGGCCAGCGGGCTAATAAACTCACTTTTTGACACATAGTTATCGCTTTCAGCGATATACAGTTCTAGAAGAAAAGAACGCGTAAATGGTTTAAGGAGGGAAGATAACTTACTCGAAACGCCAGTGGGTTATAGAGTACCATACGTAAGATACAATATTTAATGAGACTCATGTATACAACTCAGCGTATATATTTCCGGACGCGTAAATAGTGTTAGCGGGCAAACAACTTCACTCGGAACGCTGATGTTCGATGATTCTACCAGCATGATATCGAAGTATTTATTGAGACTAATTTAAACACTAAAGATCGTATATTTCCGAAAGAAAGATGCGTAAATGGTTTTCAGCAGGGCAAATAACTTACTCGAACTACGGCGGTTTGACGTGATTCACCAGCAGGATAACGGAGTATTTCTTAAGTAATCTTAACACTAAAGGATATATCTTTCGAAGAAACACGGGGCGGAAAAATAGTTTCAGCAGGCAGATAAGTAACCTCGAAACGCCTGCGGTTTAACGCATCTACCAGAGTGGTAATGAATTATTTATTAGGACAATTAATATGCGCTGATGGAAGACAAGACGCGCAAATGGTCTGTGCAGGGAAGATAACTCCACTGCAGCCGGCGGTTTAAAAGATGTACCAGCGGTTAACGAAGTACTTTGAGACTTATACCACTAAAGGATATAGATTTCAGAAGAAAAAGACGCCTAAAAGTTTTATCAGCGGTATAAGTTCTCGCAACACCTGCTGTTTGAAAGATCTCACCATTGGGTCAACAGACCGCCGTCGACTAAGCTGATAGCGACGAACGACCTTATAGTGGTAGAGTGACCTATAACAATAAGCTAGTGTCGCAGGAAGCAGTAATATGTAATATATATATATATATATATATATGTATACTAAATTATATATATATATATGTTAGAATATAGAACAAGAGATATAAGCCGCAGTTCTTTCAAACTATTGGTAATCATCACAAGGAAATTCTTTCGATAAAAATGCTCGTAAAGCCTTCCAATCTAAGAAAGTAAAAATCCTAAACTTAGTGTCAGCTCGGCTGACGTATGACCTAAAATGACCATGCAAGTACACAGATAGAAACCGGAAGAGATAGACCACAAGCTACATACCTTCAGTGAGAGATTTCGGCAAGCGAGAAGCCGCCAGATCTGCTAGCGAGAGACCGACGGCAAGAGACCGCCAGCCAGGAGCCTGCTTAAGAGTAACTGCCAGTAAGAGACCGCTATAGAGAGTGACTGCCCGCGAATGACTGCTAGCGAGAGACCACTAGCGAGTGACCATAGTAGAGGTACCGCCAGACCGATAGCAAGAGACCACAGCAAGAGACCGTGAAAAAGGGACCGCCAGACTGAAGCTATAGCGATACCGCCAGAGAGAGAGAGAGAGAGAGAGAGAGAGAGAGGAGAGAGAGAGAGAGAGAGAGAGAGAGAGAGACGGCAAGATAAACGCAATGCAAGAGACCGCTAGCGAAAAACGTTAAAGAAATACTTTCACAAGACCTCCAGAGAGAGACCGCCAGAGAGAGAGAGAGAGACGGCTCATGGATCGATCAAGTAGCGAGAGAACCACTTGAAGCGAGTGACTCATTGTAATGTAATGTAACGTAATAGTATTCCGTCGGTGACCACAAAGTCATAAAGACCAGGTGGGTGTTACGCAGGAGAGTTTTGTTTAGCGCACTCACAGCCTAAGCGGCTTTTCGGCACGCATTCGGTCAGCCAACAGACTCTGTCCTCACGCAACAAACAGAAAGTGGGAAGCATACAGAGTTAGGAGAGCAGCTTGAGGTAGTGAGTACATAGAAGTAGCAGTTCAGAACCACTGAAAAAGACTGCCATAGTCGGCAGTCGGAGAAGATGTCGTTGCGTAAAATAGAGACCTCCATACTGCGAGCGAGATACCGCACGCGCGAGGCCGCTAGCAAGAGACCGTGAGACCGCCAGAGAGAGACTGCCACAGAAAGACGGCCAGAAAGACGCCGCCAGCTACATACCGCCAACTACAAGCCGCCAGCTACATACCGCCAGCTACAAGCCGCCAGCTACATACCGCCAGTGAGAGACCGCCAGCGAGAGACTGAGCTCGAGAGAAACCGCCGTCGACTCAGCGATTGTGACGAGCGACGAGCGAATTATAGAGGCCAGCGATCTATAACAAGGAGCGAGTGACAGAAGAAGATATAATATTTAATATATTAAATACATATATATATATATATATATATATTATATATCATATATAATATATATATAAAATAAGATAGTAGATAGAACAAGTGATAGAAGCTGGTAGTTCCTTTAAACCACCCTTATCAAAGGAAATTATCTTTTGCCAAAAACAATAAACATTTATTTCTTTACTCGTGAAAAATACGTCTATATAAGAAAAGGAAAACTTAAACTTAGTGCCAGCTCGGTCGACCTATGACCCAAACGACTATGTCACTGCAAAACACGGATAGAGGCCACAAGAGACAGACCACCAGCTGCATACTGTCAGTGGGAGACCGCAAGCGAGGCCGCCAGACTGGTGGCGAGAGACCGACGGCAGAGAGCCGCCAGAGAGATGTCAACGAGAAACCGCCGGTAAGAGTCCGCCAGAGTGAGTGACTCGCCAGTGAATGACTCGCCAGCGAGAGGCTGCAAGAAGAGAATCCGTTAAAGAGACCGCCAGAGAGGGACGGCCCTGAATGACCGCCCAGCGAGAGAGACTAGTTGCTAAGACCGGTACAGAGATACCGCTAGCCTGCGTTAGCGCCAGCTGCCAGCGAGATACCATGAAAAAGGAACCGCCAGACCGGCCATAATGAGACCGTAAGAAAACGGCCAGCGAGATACTGCAAACGAGAGACCGCTAGAGACAAACCATGAAAGACAGACCGCCAGACCGCCAGAGAGAGTCCGCCCGCGAATGACCACTAGCGAGAGACCGTTAAAAAGAGACTGCCATACCGCAAGCGAGATACCGCAAGCGAGAGACCGCAAACGAGAGACCGCAAGCGAGAGACGATCAGCGAGAGACCGCAGGCGATGAGAGACCGCTGCTAGAGGAGACCGCGATGAGAGACCGCTAGCGAGACACTCGCTATGCGAGACACCGCTAGCGAGACACCGCTAAGGAGACACCGCAGTGAGACACCGCGAGACACCGCCAGAGAGAGATTGCCAGAACGACACCGCCAGCTACATACCGCTAGGAGAACTCGCCAGCGAGAGACTGCTGAAGGGAGACCGCCGTAGACTCAGGATAGCGACCAGCGACAAGCGACCTCAGACGAGCGATCTATAGATGAGCATAAACAGAAAAGATATTTAATGATAATATATAAATCTACAGATATACATATATATAATTTGATAGAGGATAGAGCAAGAGTATAGAAGCGTAGTTCCTTCCAAACACTGTTGTCACAAGGAAATTATCTCCCTGCTAAAAGAAAATAAAGACACTTATTTTTAACGTCTATGCAAGTAACGACTATATAAGAAAATGAAAATCCTAAGAGTT
>WPIO01000617.1:0-18223 GCA_009760855.2 Cristatella mucedo | reverse complement strand
GCATGAGTCGAGCGCCGCTTCTTCGTCCAACGCCTTCGACACTTTACCTTCCACTTGATCTTTAACTAATTTCTTTAACTAGCTCTCGGTCAGGTGGGCTGAAGTCAATCGAATTCGCGTACTCATCGAAGCTGCCTTCGTCGCCTGGCATCATAGCGAAGAAGAAGAAAGTGCTGAGAAGGAGACACGAGCGACACGAGTGACTGGCTCGAGAAGCTCCGAGTGCACTTCCACTGGCCGGAATCGGAACTCCGTGACGCAGGTGTGCGACACTTTCAGCTCTGCACTGTCCGCAGATAATCCAGCACGGCCGAAGTAGCGGCGAACGGTAGACGGTTTTAATTCAGAAGACGATTTCCTAAGTCGGTATATGGATTGCAGTACTCGGATACTCTTAAGGACACTTGGTAGTGAGACTGACTCTTTCCAAGTCTGTAATGAAATGAAGAAGCTGCCTGTTTCTAAACTTCAACATACCTGCTTGAATTCTTTCGTGATCTATATTTTGACACACAGAATTTATAGTGGCAGGGAAGTAAATTAGCCTCAAGCACGAATATTTGCTCGACAGTAGGCGTACCCCTAATCATTCGGAAAAGCTCTACGTATGGTAGTAATAATGTCTGTAATAATAAAAATGCATTCACGTAGCACACTTAGAGAGCTAAGCCTTATTCTGGGCAACTTACGTAGCGATATGAAGGAAACATCTCAATTGTTAGCGAAAGCACATACACCGGCAGCACGCACAAGCGCACGGATAAATTCTCACAAACACCTGTTGAGACAAAAATAATGCGAGAACCATTATTTAGCTTCTTTTTAAATGTTCCCAAATCAGGGAGCAGTATGACGTCAGTCAGGAGTGAGTTCCAGGCTTTCGGAGCATTCGAACTAACGGCGAACCGTCTCTAAAGGATTTGAGCTTGGTTAGAGGTTCCACCCATTCTTCTGACTCAAACGACTTCGAGTCAGAAGAATGGGTGGAACGATTCGTGGTTTGATTTGGAAAAATTTCTGATTGTTATGTTTCAGTCGAAGAATGAAGTGAGAGGCAACAACTTGTCACAACTCTACTTGATGGGGAGCCAGTGCAGGCCGGTAAGGAGTGGTGCAGTATGGCAATTTATTGAATCTTCCTCTGTATCGAAGATATTATATGCCAACCACAGAGCTTGAAACAAGCAGATTGTGGTGGATTGAATGACAATTATAGTTAGATGTCGTCGGCGAAAAAGTGGCAGCCGATACCACGAGCCTGAAATACTTGCTACGACACAATAGCGAGGCATGGAGAACGGCAGTGGCCGAGAAAAGACCTCTTGTGTAGCACCACAGAAGACTGGACTGCTGGATTAACATAATAACAGCCGCGCAGGACAGGCTAGACACGATCAGGCACGACCGGACACAGCGGACTCGCCGGGACTAGATCAGACAGACAGGAGACGATCGGTCAAACTAGACATGGTCGAATACGATCGGACGAGCAATATTCGAACAGCGCCAGAGCTGCTTCAGCCAAACCAGTTACACAATGTTTGTACCTAAGCAATACATGTTCAGTCCTAATGCCATGTTTCAGGAGTATATAAAATGGCTTATAAAACAATACGGACCTACAAGCTCCATCCCACATGGGATCCGCTAAAAGTTTCGCATTTAGACAAGCAGTACTTATATATAGGTTCCAACGTAAAATGAACGCAGGTGGTAAACCATGCTTTATTGTGCATCGGCATGCACACGGCGACAGCTGTATGAAACGAGACATGGAATTACGCTAATAGAAACTTGGCACTCACACTAGCTACTTGCTGGAGTTCTATGACACCAGAGATATTGTTCCCTGAACCACAGAGTAGAGCAAGTGGGAGCAGATACACCACCGCCCGCCTACTCTCTAGCTTTCCCTCAGTGGGGAATTATGGGTGGCGAGTGGGGAATTATGCGTGGCATGGATCAAACGAGCCACTTCTTTGTCCGACGTCTCTTTATTCCTTCCGCTTGATCTTTAACTAACTTCTTTAACTTGCCCTTGGTCAGGCGGGCTGAAGTCGATCGAATTCGCGAACTCATCGAAGCTGCCTTCGTCGCCTGGCATCACAGCGAAGAAGAAGAAAGTGCTGAGAAGGACACGAGTGACATGAGTGATGGGCTCGAGAAGCTCCGAGTGCACGTCCACACTGCCGTAATCGGAACTCCGCGACGCAGGTGTCTGACACTTCCAGCTCTGTACTGCCTACAGATAATCCAGCACGGCCAAAATAGCGGGGAATGGTAGACGGTTTTTTTATTTCAGAAGACGATTTCCTAATCCAGTAAATGGATTGCAGTACGCGTATATGCTTGAGGACATTTGGTCGTGAGACTGACTCTTCACTAGTCTGTAATAAAATGAAGAAGCTGGCTGTTTCTAAAATTTAACTTACCTGCTTGAATTCTTTCCTGATCTATATTTTGACGCAAATAAGTTACTGTGGTTAAGAAGTAAATTAACCTCAAGCACGAATATTTCCTTGACAGTGCGTGTGTCCCTAATCAGTCGGAAAACCTCTAGGTATGGTAGTAATAATCTATGTAATAATAAAAATTTCTGGGTATCGCTAAGTTTTTGTGCAATTGAGTTAAGTTTGCCACCATCCGAGTTCTAATATTAGCAACACAAACAGAAAGGAAGCTGAGAACTTGACGTGCTGAAAGGCCGGGTAGGATCAAAGCACAGAAGCAGCTCTGTCGTATGTATAAGATAGAAAGCCTCGAGTGTGCTTGACGATTATGGTGGGAAGGCGGTATAAATTGTGAAGGAAAGTGGACAGGGCACAAATCGCTGAGATAACTTGTACTTTGATTCCTCGGATGACTGTTGCCCGTAGACATCATTGCTCTGGAGTCTCCCAGTAAGATAGCACCTTAACCATTGCAATGCTGTACCAGTGTTACCCAGGCGAGATGCGAGACGGTCAAGATGGACCTGGCGATCAATCATATCACAACTGCTGAAAGATCCTGCAAGACAAGCACACAGAGAGCCTCTACTTACTCTGCATTCCTGAGAACGTTGCAATACACCCATGCAATACTAAAATAGAAACGATTAACTACAAAATATAAGTGGAGCTTTCTTGATAGGTTTGAAGTTTTGACTTTAGAGATTAATTGGTCAGCCATTACTCGTTCCAGTGTCTTTGATAAGAACGGCAGTAGGAATATCATTATCAAGTTTCCCTGATCCGGTGTTGTCATCTTAAAGAGCAGCCTTTCACCAGCCTTTTTAAAAATAATATTAATAATAATACATTTGATATAGCGCCCTCAGATAACTCAATTTCTTTCGAGGCGCTTTACATTTGATGCAAAGGAAACGTGATTGAATGGTTAGTAGTAGCATGCTCAATAAACAACAAGATAACCATGCTTAACGGATGATATGACATGCACAGCTACATCACACGAAGCTCAGTTTTAATGCATGGCCATGCATTTTTTTAATTATCATTTAGTACTGTTACCTTCCCAACTCAAAGTAATGCTTCGCGCTTCAAAAAGCATAAGAAGCAGAGTGCTTACACATACTTTACTAACGATACGGCTAAACGCTTTCAGAGCGAACTCAGCAGCACCAAATGAGACAGAAAAGCAAGCTGCAACTGCATGGTCCCAATCTGATAGCTTCCTAGTTGGGACCATGCAGTTGCTTGTGCACAGAGACCAGTCGAGTTCTGCTTGGAACAGATGCGAGTCTACAGGCTCTGCTCCCATTGACAGCACCACCAGTCAGCACAAACTTATTAAGGCTTCTTGCAAGAAGCAACTTATCGAACCGAGCAACAAGTCTTGTGCCCAGCGTGCATCAGCAGATGCTTCTCCAAACGTTCAATCGTGAAGAATCGGCGATCACTGATCATCAGAAAGCACATGAGGCGCCCGCGAGTTGCACTTTCTCTGACGAGTCAGCGCTGTCACACAGCTGTACCCGCTCGCATTCAGCAGAAGAGTCTGGTTTTAGTGTGGTTCAGTCTATGCACTTTCAGACTAGCTCATTTTGGGACGGCTGCAATTGCAGCCGACGGAGAACTCGGATCGAGGCCAGCACGAGCGTTTGCAGGATGCTTTTTACCCGAATGCGTCCTCATGTGAGCTCGGAGGTTGCTCGGACTCGCGAAACCCCTGTCACACTCGCTGCATGCGTGCGGCTTGTCGCCCGTGTGCGTCCTCATGTGCAGCTTCAAGTGGAAGGACCGCCCGAACCACTTTCCACAGACGTCGCAGGCGTGGCGTTTCTCCCCGGTGTGGATCAGCTGATGACCTCTCAAATGGCTGGATTGGGAGAACCACTGCCTGCACTTATCGCAGGCGTACGGCTTCGTGCCGGTGTGAGTTAGCCGGTGCACTTTCAAATGGCTTGCCTGAGTGAACTTCCGCTTGCATCGCTCGCACTCGTGCGGCTTAATGCCAGTGTGACTGAGCTCGTGACGATTGAGGTGGCCAGCGTGGAGAAACTTCTTCCCGCACTGCCCGCAAGCGTGGAGAATGGGTATAGTTTCGACCGCTGCCGCATCCATCGAGAAAGTTCTCTCTCGACTCTACAACGAGTAGTAACAATTCAGAAATAAGCTATAAACGCTGAAAAAAGCATGCTGGCGAAGGATTTTCGTTTTAAGGTCACTCGAAGACAAGAAACAGCATCCGGCATGAACTTCCATAACCTGCATCAGCCAAGTGTGCCTGTAATTCTGCTAAGCCACTAACGCTGAATGGACAGGCAGCAAATTTAGCTAGAGGCAGCCAGGATCGTTTAACAGGCACGGCTCATTCACCAATAGCGTTCGAGCAAGGGTTTGCCACCGACCAGGAAGGCAGCCTGCACAGCTCGGCTGCTCAACACAGCCCCCCTCCTATAATAGACGTCTACAGCAGCTGTGCTGGCTTGTCAGCTTGACCAAAAGCAGTGCTTTAACAGACTAAGGCAGCAGCATCGATAGCTTTCGATATGGGCAACACGCGGCATTTGTCAGGTGACACGGGGCTAGGGCTTCACCGGTATTTGAATGGAGACCGGAAGGACTAGCCTAATAACAGTAATAATACGTTTGATAAAGCACCCTCAGAGAGCAAATATGTAAGCCAACCATAAAAATAACAATAATAATGCACTTGATAAAGTGCTCTCAGAGAACTATATCTCTTTCTAGGCGCTTTACATTTGCTGCAAAGGGACATGCAATTGAATGGTAAGTAAAATCATGCTTGAAAAACAAACAAAATAGATAACATGGTTAGGGGTGACATGCACAGGGTCAGCATGCAAATGTGGTTAGTGGCAGCATGCACAGTGTCAGCACGCATAAGCACACGAAGGACGAATCACAGGGACCAACTAAATGCTGCCCTAAATAGGTGTGTTTTTAAGTTCCTTTTAAATGTGGTCAGGTCAGGGGCTGTTCTGATGCAGGCCGGGAGGGAGTTCCACCTTGTACTCTCTCTCTCTCTCTCTCTCTCTCTCTCTCTCTCTCTCTCTCTCTCTCTCTCTCTCTCTCTCTCTCTCTCTCTTCTGCTGCAGGACTCGAATGCACGACCTGGGTCGTGAAGTGCGAATTGTTGACAATTACCGTCTCAAACAGGAGCGTCGTTGGCGACTCCACCAGTCGCGATGTGCTCCTCTTAGGAAAGTTTTTGCTGGCGCAGTTGACCTAGCATTTGTGCTAACAGCAAAATACGCGACCTCCAGAGCAATAGTCAGAATACGCCAGCTCCCACAACGGCTCCCGCTACAGCACACGTGCGCGAGGGAGGAGCCACTTAGAGGTGCGCCGGAACAGCTACTTTACATAGTTGTGCTAGCGACGGATGCGAAAGCAAGAACGTAATCGGACGGATCATTATTTAACTCTTAAATAATGAATTCCGCGGATTTATCCTAATAAATTTGCACCAATAAGCGAGATCCGGGACTTATTGAAAGCGGTAGATTGAAGCTGAAATGGATATTGGTGGCCACCCAGACGATGTTGTAAACAGCGTGCGCATAGATATACAAAAATGGGTGGAGACTGCCTCATCCGGCTCTACCTGAAGCGTCTCGGTTATTACCAGGATTTGAGGGTAGCCTGCCTTTCGAAGACTGTTACTTGATTTTTGTTAGGAAGCTGCATTTAAACTCTCTACCTCTCCCATTATCTCCTTAGAGGTTGCTCCTAGTCAGGGAGTTTACCATACCGATGCTGTAAAATCGACGGTCAAGATAAGACAGATGATTCTTCGGGAAGCCGTCAGGCCTACACCCGAAGAGATTAATCCTGCAATGCTAGGTACCACACATCAACGTGAGGTAGATGTTGAAGCCTTTGGGCACTGCCCGAACGGGCCAACTTCTTGCACTGGCTGTTCAGCCCTCTAGCGTTACCCGTACGGGCCAACTAGGGTGCAGTCCGCCCATTTGGCCTGCTACTTTGGCCCGCTGGCGCACACGACAACTTTCGCGATGATTAGAAAGGATTTGATTGCACTTTTAAACACAGTTGGCTGTGACACGTAAGAACAATTTGATTTTGGCCCAGTAACTTTCCATCGTTTTGCGATGGATAATAATGGATTGTCTTGTTTGCCGGGGCCATTGCTGTTGATTGCCATGCATTGCCAGAGTCTGAACGCACAGAGCGGTTTAAAGTATGTGCTAGCGCACTGATAGGTCATGCGACATGAGAATGGGAGCTTGGTGCAGCCGATTTCACATCGATTTGCCACGGATTTCGGTATTGGCCCCTGCCATTGCTGCTGTCGATTGCTTTACATTGATTGCAATTAACAAGCAAAACAGCTTGAACGTTTTACGATTTCACTTTTAGCACTAAGAAATCTGAAATACGATGATGATTGTCATTTCGCCAATTTGTGGTCGATTTACCACGGATTGTAGCAAATTGCTGCTTCGAGCCTTGTCGTTGCCGTAGATTGCCATGCATTTCCCGATATTGTATGAGCGCAATTGGTAAGAATAATGTGGTTGACTTTAATCAGTGTGCTTTGTAAAATGCAATTAAAATGAGAGCTTTGCGAAACCGATTTCGTGACATTTAGCATCAGATTGCAACATTGGCCCAGGCCTTGCAGTCAATTGCAGTGCATTGCTGCAGAATGGTCGAGACAATTATAGTGATATTATCTGAGTACACAATAAACGAAAAGTAGAGCAGCTGCAATTATAATTAGAGCTTCTAGTGTACTCTGTATGGACGCTGTGTGATTTTGGCAGATTGAGGTGGATTGTTGTATGAGACCAAGCCGTTGCAGTTGATTGCACCGCATTGCATGAGAACGCGTGTGCACAATTGAGCAAGATTTTACGGGCGCAATCTGAACTGAGTATGGTCACATATGCAATGTCAATTAGAGCTTCGCTACGGTGATTTGAGAATGATTTGCAGTGGAATAGAGTGGATTGTGGTATTTTCCCATATCATCTCGGGCAGTTGCCTCGCATTGGCAGAGTGTGAGGACGCACAATTTTTTATTTTACGTGGGTGTTCACAAGAAACGGTACAATTTAGCATGCAATAAAAACAGGAGGTCGGCACAATCTTTTTCTGGTCGTTTGGTGGCGGATTCGGTGGATTGTAGTGAATAGTGGTATTGGCCCGGGCTACTGGATTGCAGAGCATAGCACGAGAATGGCCGTGCCGATTCAAGTGAAATTTTTTTAAGTGCAATATCGTAGGGTGTACTGTCACGTGCAATACAAAAAGAGCTTTTCGAACGAGATTTATTTTTTTCTTTAGAATGTAGTGGATTGCGGTGGATTGCGGCGATGACCCGGGCCACTGCAATCTTATTTCAATAGACTTTGAGTGAATGTGTGAACGGAATCACGAGAAATTTTCTGGGTGCATTTTAAATGCAGGTAGTTTGGTATTCAAAACTTTTTGGAGCTTTTTTCGCATCTGATTTGCGTAGTTTGGTGGCCGTCGGGCACTGCACACAACGCCAGCCGACGAGCAACACCACCAGTTTATTTGACTACGCACCGAACTGGGGACAGCGAAACTGACGCCCGAAGACGTTCATCCTCACCGGAGCTTCTGTCATTAGCTGTACTGGAACGCTTCGCTCTGATTGGCTCGTTGGTGATCGGGAGGGCCCTCCAGCCTAATACCGGCCGGCAACGACGTTTTGGCGCGGCACTTTCGTAGGCTGGGGCATCCATAAACGAAAACACAATTTGTCGTGAATTTGAAGGGAACTTAAAGTGAATTGTGGTGGATTGCGGCGGATTGCTAAGAATTTGCGGCATAGGCCTCCAGCTTTGAAGCTCATTTGCGTAGTGGGCGTACTCGCAGTGACATGAAATTTGGTAGGTGGATAAAGTCAAACGTGTACTATAATATCTGCTCAAAATTTGAGCTCGGCAACGCCAATGTCTGGTCGATTTCTATCTAATATTAGAGTGGATTGCGGTTATTCGTTGAACCCCGCTGACCCCCGAAAAGTGGGCTAGGGCGGGGCAACGCGACGGCGAAGCTACGTCCACACGTTAGCGTTTTCGTCATCTCGTCAAACATTAGTAGCCAGCGCTTGAAGCGCAGCGAGGACGCTTTAGATAACCGCCGCCGCGTCTGTGGCCCAGATTATTCGCGAGCTTGCCCAACTAGCCGCCGCCACCGCCGCCTCTCTGAACATCTTGGAAAGCTCCGTGTTGCCTTCGTACTGAATTTTTTTAAGCAGCCCATAAATTGATTTTTCGCCGTCCTCTCGACTTCGGCATCGATCGGCTGCCCGGCTAGCTAATCTGACGGTCGGTAGGGGCCGCCCTGGTGCCTCTCGGTGCTTCAAACCCTTCCATCGGAGCGCATCGTTAGGCTTCCATGGCCGGCTTACAATCGTGACGGCAACGATGCTCGCGGCTGTCACCGAAACGGCGTGAACTCACTAAACCGGCTGCGTCGGACGCAGCAATGCCGGACGCGGCGAGGCAGACGTTAGTCGACCCGCGAGCAGACGACTGAATGGGCGTTCGCGAAGGTGCCGGAAGCTCGAACCACCTCAAGCATTGCAATTAGGCTCCGAAGGTCTTCTCCGGGCGGACCGCAGACTTCGAATGTCACCCACAATGTAATGTAATGTATCTCCGTCAGTTACTCCACAAAGTCAAAAAGACCATGTGGGTGTTACACAGGAGTGTTTTGTATAGCCCACTCACAGCCTAAGCGCCTTTCGGTACGCATTCGGTAGCTAACAGACTTCGTCTCACGCAACAAAGAGCAAGTGGGAAGCATAGCAGAGTTAGGAGAGCAGTTGAGGTAGTGAGTAGCATAGAAGTAGCAGTTCAGGACCGCTGAAAAAGATGTGCGATAGTCGGCAGTTAGAGAGTAGATATCGTTGCGTAAGAATTGTGGAAGCGAGTTCCACAGTCTAGGACCTGCAGAGCTAAAGCTTCTGTGGCCTACTGTCTTTAAGCGGAGGAATGGAACAGCTAATTTATTGTCCACACAGGACCTGAGGGCGCCAACAGGCTGAAACTGATGCAGTAGTTCAGCTAAGTACGAAGGAGCCAAGCCGTGGCGGGCCTTGTGGGTCAGCGTAAGAACTTTGCTCTGTATCCTTTGCTCAACCGGCAACCATCCTAGCTCTTTCAGCAAAGGTGACACGTGCTCAAACCGCTGGGACTTGAAGACCAGCCTTGCAGCTATATTCATAGTCAGCTGTAGTGGCAAAATAGCTTTCTTTGGTAGCCCAGCCAAAAGGGAATTACAATAATCAAGCCGAGACAGAACTAAAGAGCTAGTTAAATGTTTTACAAGCCACTGTGGGAGACAGCTTCTAATCTTGGATAGGGATCGGATGTGATGGCTAGCTGTAGAGGCAGTCTTCTGAATGCAGCTTTTGAAATTGAGGCAGCTGTCGAACACGACACCTAGATTACGAGCACGTGGTGAAGGTCGCACAATAGCATCACCTATTACAACAGCAAAGCCTTTTAATCCAGCCATACGCTTAGGGTGTCCTATGAGAAGCAGTTCGGTTTTATCGTCATATAATTTCAGGAAGTTTTCCGACATCCAGGATCGAATATCGGCAGGGCAAGCATTCAGTTTCTCAGTTGCTGCAGCAGATTCCGACGGTTTAAATGACAAATACAACTGAGTATCGTCAGCATAGAAGTGATATCCTATTCCATGGGCCTTAATCACTTTTCCCAGAGGTTGCTTATAAATAGAGAACAGCAAGGGACCGAGTACAGACCCTTGAGGGACTCCACAGGTGACCCTTCTCATGTCTGAAACCTGACCCCCACACGACACGGATTAAACACGATCAGACAAGTAGGATTTAAACCACGCCATTGCTTTGTCTGCCAGACCGATCGTTGTTCTCAATCGTTCTAGCAGAACTTCGTGATCAGTGGTGTCGAAGGCAGCAGACAGACCTAGCAGAGCTAGGGCACTGACATTCCCGTCGTCGTTGCCACGTAGAATGTCATTGTTAACACGGAGGAGAGCAGTTTCAGTAGAGTGCTGCCTCTTGAAACCTGATTGAAATGCTTCTGACATTCCATTATTTTCAATATGTTCAACTAGCTGCTTAGCAACAATTTTTTCAAGAATCTTTGATAAGAACGGAAGAAGGGAAACTGGGCGATAGTTTGCTAGGACCTCTGTGTCTAATCCAAGCTTTTTAAGAATAGGCCTAACGATTGCCGATTTGATGGACTTGGGGACGACCCCTTTGCCCAAAGAAGCATTAAAAATCTTGGTTATGGCAGGGCTAAGTTGGTCTGCAAGTGAAGACCACAGATATGAAGGTATAGGGTCTTCAAGAGACAAGCTCTCTTTGCTAGACCTTATTAAGGCAGCCACATCACAGACAGAAACATCGGAGAACCTTTTAAGAAAGGTCACAGGTTGAGGAACGGCGATTGCTTTGGTCGGAGGGGGCTTAATGGAGGCACAAATGTGCACAACTTTTTCAGTAAAGAAGGTTCTTATAAATCTGTTTAGTGTCCGACTGGCAGGAATTTAGTGTTCTAATGAAAAAAGAAACCCTGGCTCTTTTAAGCTTTCGTGTGTAAACTCGAAGGAAGTCTTTAAAATTGACTAGGTCTGCCTCAGACCCCGATTTCTTGAAACGACGTTCCAGCCTGTGCTTAGCACGGCGCATCTTAAGGAGTTTTTTTGTAAATTGAAAGGAATCGCGACGATTTTGAACACGGATAGAGCGAAGGGGAGCATTCTTGTCAAGATCACTCCTGAGTGTAATGTTCATCGCATCAGTGAGGGTATCGAGGCTGCCGGTCGAGTCTGAATGCAGATCAAGAAGGCCTGCATCACAAACAGATTTCAAAAACTTGTCCATGTCAATGCTTTGTAAGTTACGTCATTTGGCAAATTCGACATTGCCCTGCACGTACGAGGGAGCAGGAACAGTAAACGAGACCGAACAATGATCTGAGAGGGTCAGTGGGCACACCACAAAGTCGGTGGGGAGGACATCCTTAGTGATCACGAGATCTAGAATGTAGCCACCGACGTGGGTGCTATGATTAACGTGTTGGGCCAAACCAAAATTCTCCAGACAGTCAAGAAATGAGCGGACCTAGCTGTTGCTAGGGTTGTCAACGTGAATATTGAAGTCTCCTACAATCAGTAACGGCCTGTCACACACAAATATTTTAGCAAGAAACTCTGAAAACTCCTCTATAAACAAGTTTAGACAGCCAGGAGGTTAGTATATTGCAACGGTGAGAGGCATTGTCTTTGATGAAGACCTGATAGCAACCGATTCAAACGATGACCCATGCGAGAAACTGCACATTTTATAGCCAAACGATTCGCGAACAACAATTGCAACCCCGCCACCAACCTTGTCAGAACGCATGGACTGATAGAATGAGAACCCGGGTGGGGTGGTCTCGGAAATACAGCTGCTGGAACAAGGCGTCATCCAGGTTTCGTTAAGCAGAAATGCATCTAGCTTCTCCTGGACCACCTGATCGCGGATAAGTAACCCCTTGGTTTTTAGCGAGCGGACATTTAGTAGGCGGAATTTTAGAGGCTGTCCAACAACTGGGCGACGGCGATGGAGTGGCTCGTTTTCTCTACCGTTTGCGTCCGGCCCGGCGGACGCTGGCTCTTCGAATTGGAATTGGACCTTGGTAACGGCCGTCGGACGACGTTTCACAACGTGCTGGGCTACAGCGGGTGGGCTACTACCGCAACAAGTACTATTTAGCGCTTTGAACTTACGAGTCGTAGGTTTGATAGCCGAGCTGTTGATAGGGCGAACGCAGGATGCAGGTAGGTTCTCACTGACCCGCCGGAGAAGGCCCGCCGGTAGGTATCGATATTGCCACATCATACCACTTCTCACCGACCTGCACTGGCTACCAGTCAAGCAACGGATTGACTTCAAGGTTTTGTCGCTCACTTTTAGGTCCCTTCATTCTATGGCTCCAGCCTATCTCTCCGACATACTCCACCATCAGGCCAAGCATCATACCACCCACTTTTCGGAATCCAGCAGTCTAGAAATACCTCATACAAACCTTAAATCCTTTAGAGACCGTGCATTTAGTTCGTATTCGCCCAAAGCCTGGAACTCCCTCCCGACCTGCGTCAGAACATCCCCTGACCCGACCACATTTAAAAAGAACTTAAAAACACACCTATTTAGGACAGCATTTAGTGGGTCCCTGTGATTCGTCCTTGATGTGCTTATGCGTGCTGACACTGTGCATGCTGCCACTAACCACATTTGCATGCTGACCCTGTGCATGTCACCCCTAACCATGTTATTCATTTTGATTGTTTTTCAAGCATGATTTTAGTTACTATTCGATTGTATTTCCCTTTGCAGCAAATGTAAAGCGCCTAGAAAGAGATTAAGTTCTCTGAAGGCGCTTTATCAAGTGCATTATTATTATTATTATTATTATTATTATTATTAATGAACCATGCATTAACAAAAGAAAAGCCCCCCATAGCCGCCGCGGTGGCCGGAACCGCCAGGTCAGATGCCAGATATATATATATATATATATATATATATATATATATATATTATTCATTTGTATAGCGCTCCAAGAGAACTTGATCTCTATTCAAGCGATTCACATATGCCTCGGGGTTCGAGTGCGCGACATCAGCCAAACCTTGGTTAGGGCAAGCACCTTAATATCTGGACCAGACCAGATCGCCTGATTTAAATCGCCTCTCAAGCCTCGAGCTCGTGTGTGGGATGTGCACGTGCGTGCACTTGAACATGGGTGTGCAGGTGCATTTTGTCACTGCATATGGGAGCACTTTTGATCGATGCTTTTGAACTCGAACCGAGGCTGAGACCTCTGCATTTTCCTATGAGTCGAAGTGGAAGATGGCAAGCATTTAAATGTCCAGCCACAGTATAGATCCGATTGTATTGTGATTGATGTACGTTGTTTGGTTGCACCCGGCACTTTTTCGAGTTTGACCCTGCTGTAACTGGTTTGGGACACTGGCATGCAGATGCCAGAAACCTCGGCTCAATCGCAGGGAGAAGCTGACTCTGCAGCTCGTTCTGTTTAGCCTCCAAAGAATAGAGAGCGATGCAAGAATTCCGAGTCTCTATTAGATGCAGCAGCAGCAGGCCACCTCAGGCTGCCCATAGGCAAGCTAGCCAAACGTTTTAATTGGGTTGTTGCTATACACTTGTTAACTCGACTTGCAAGAAGGCCAGGCAGCATGGACATTAAGCCCCCGGATGAGCGGCTATGCTCTAGAGACTGGAAGGAAACCGTGAGCTTCTCTCTGAGCCTCGTACAGCCTCGACCTTCGGCAGACCCTGCAAGGTAGTTGGATACTCCTCTGGGTGGCATGCTGTGCCGGACAAAGCAAGCAAATAAAGGAAATGCTCCAGTTTGCATTTTAAAGACAGTAGGCATGCAAGTTGCTAGGCATTTAACAGCATTCAAGAACAGTTGGAGGGTCAGGGGGCAAAGGTCATGTAAGCTGGTAAGGCAACCAGTCCTACCAAGGTGCTTTGCTCTCCTGCAGCTGTAGCCGTGTGGATGCACTAGAAACCTAAGAAGTGATTTCTTGCTTCAACTACCGAAAGCAGGAACAGATTTGGCTGGCTGCCTAAATAAATATTTATAAATAATAATAATTATAATTAGACATTTGTAGAATGCCGAAGAGAAATAAACCTTTTCTAATCACACCACCTATCAATGGCATGGACCCAGCAAATGCTGCCAGGAACACCTTAGTTTTCAGCTCCTTTTAAAATTGTAAGTCAGTATCCATACACGACCAGACTCAGAGCCAGAAGGGGGCAGCAGGGGAGGCAGAGCTAAGATAGCTGCCAGTTGATCAGCTGATACAGAGCAAAGTTCTTACACTTGACCCACAAGGCCCGCCACGGCTCGGCTCCTACATACCTAGCTGAACTTCTGCATCAGTTTCAGCCTCTTCGTGGCCTCAGGTCCTGTATGGAAAATCAATTAGCTGTTCCATTCCATCGCTTAAAGACAGTTGCCCAAGGAAGCTTTTGCTCTGCAGGTCCTTGACTGTGGAGCTCACTTCTACATATATTGTGCAAAGACAACTAACTACTCATGCTGCCGACCATGGCACATCCTTTCCAGCAGTCTTGAGCTGCAACTTTCTGTGGCTGTGAGTGTGCTATAGAAAACCCTCCTCTGTAACACCCACATACCCTCTGTGGAGTTACAGATGGAGATAAATGATAATAATTTGCCCCCTCCCCTTCCTGCATCGGGCAGTGACCTGGGCCTGTAGGGGCTCGTGGAAGCACGCGATGGAGGCGCTACGATGAGCAAAGCCCCCACAAGGGAGTTGTTGCATTGTCGACGACTGCTGTATCGTATCGTACGCAAACAATGCAAGCGAACGAGTGTACATACTAGCGTTGTGGCCGTCGTGAGTGCCACTCCGAAGCACGTGGTGATGAGAGAGAGAGAGGAGAGTGGATATCGTGGGCACAGACCGACTTACAGGCAGAAGTGAATTGTGAGGCAAGGAACACGTTACGTGCCACCAACGAGCATGCCCGGCAGGCAGACGGAACGTTGGCTGGGGAGGGGTGGATACCGCAGGATGGCGATGATAAGGCCACAGGCCGACGGCCACTGTTCCTAGGCTCACTAACCGCTGCACCAACGACGAAAGTACCTCGTAATTTGACTCGATGACCAACTGCTGAGTTCGTATTTGAATACACAATGATTTCACGTCGAATAAATCAGGGAATCCATCCCTGCGATGACAACCTTCCCACTAGAATGCTGTTCCTCGGTTCCTGGCTGCGCCTCAATGTCTGCATTTAAACAGGTCACCAGTGACGTAGTCCTAAAGCTCGTATCTCAATCAAGAAAGACAACAAGTCCACTGGACCCTATTCCCACTGTCCTGCTCCTACGTTGCATTGATCTGCTGCTGCCATGCATAACCAACATCATTAATATGTCATTAGCCTCAGGTCAGGTCCCAGCACCTTTCAAAAAAGCTGTAGTCAGGCCACTTCTCAAGAAAGCTACACTAGACCAAGAGAACTTAAGCAACTACCGCCCAGTCTCCCTTCTACCATTCCTATCAAAGACACTGGAACGGGTCGTGGCAGACCAGCTGAACTCGTATATCGAAACCTCACACCTTGCTAGTAAGTTCCAGTCTGGCTTTAGAGCTAATCACTCCACAGAGTCAGCATTGCTTCGGGTATACAACGACCTACTTAGGAATGCAGACATGGGTAGAGTGTCTCTTCTTGTTTTGCTCGATCTTTTTCGGCAGCTTTTGATACCATCGATCACAAAGTACTTCTAGAGCGCCTCTCATCTCGCCTGGGCATCACTGGCACTGCTCTGCAGTGGTTCAGGTCCTATCTCAGTGGGAGACTCCAGAGTGTTGACGTGAATGGACAAAGATCGTCTGAAGTACCTCTAAAATATGGAGTACCTCAGGGCTCTGTGCTAGGTCCGGTCCTTTTCACCGTTTATACTCTCCCTCTCGCTGATGTGATTGCCAAGCACAATCTAGGCTTTCACTTCTATGCGGATGACACTCAGTTGTACCTTGCTTTGATCCCTCCCAGCCTTCGAGCACCTCAAATTCTCTCAACTCACTTGCTGCATGCATTGATGACATCCGATCATGGATGGCAGCAAATTTTCTAAAACTAAACGATGATAAAACTAACTTACTAGTTATGGGGCAAACCTAGTGTTATTCAGAAATTGGAAATGGCTGACTTTCAAAATTGGCTCTGCCAGCATATCTCCAGTTGCATCAGCTCGAAATCTAGGTGTCATATTCCAAAGCGACCTCTCGTTAGACGACCACATCAGCTCCACAGTCAAATCAGCCTATTTTCAGCTTCATAACATGCTAAAATTAGGGCTTGTTTAGATAAGGATACCACGTCCAAGTTGGTCCATGCATTCGTGACATCTCGCCTCGACTTCTGCAACTCACTGCTTACTGGTCTACCAGCATGTGCGATCAGGCGATTGCAGCTGGTGCAAAACTCTGCAGCTAGGCTTGTCTGTCGTGAGCGTCGCAGTTGCCACATTACTCCACTTCTCGCCGACCTGCACTGGTTACCAGTCAAGCAACGGATTGACTTCAAGGTTTTGTCGCTCACTTTTAGGTCTCTTCATTCTATGGCTCCAGCCTATCTTTCAGAGATACTACCCCATCAGGCACAGCATCGTACCACTCGCTTTTCGGAATCCAACAGTCTAGAAATACCTCGTACAAACCTTAAATCCTATGGAGACCGTGCATTTAGCTCGTATGCTCCCACAGCCTGGAACTCCCTCCCGACCTGCATCAGAACATCCCCTGACCTGACCACATTTAAAGAAACTTAAAAACATACCTATTTAGGACAGCATTTAGTGGGTCCTTGTGATTCGTCCTCGATGTGCTTATGCGTGCTGACACTGTGCATGCTGCCACTAACCACATTTGCATGCTGACCCAGTGCATGTAACCCCTAACCATGTTATTCATTTTGTTTGTATTTCAAGCATGATTTTACTTACTATTCTATTGCGTATCACTTTGCAGCAAATGTAAAGCGCCTAGAAAGAGATTAAGTTCTCTGAGGGCGCTTTATCAAGTGCAATATCAAGTGCAATGCCAATAGGCTTGCCATCAGATTTTGCTTTAACTTTGACCTTACTTTCTTGGAGCTTGAGCAGCATGGAGCGATCGCTGCTGCTCGAGCTGCGATCGCATGTCTCCACTTTTGCCGCGCTCTCACCTCCAGGCTCTCTGTTTGACAAGGAGAACACAATCCTCGATCAGAGTGGCGATAACGCCGGCACTCCTAATTGCTGACACCAATTGCTTCATCGACTATCTGTATCTGATCAAGGAGCTCATCGAGAGCAGGAAGTTAAAAGTCTTCGTGCCTCTCGTCGGTAGGGCTGTTGCCTCTCCGACCCCGTGCGACCGTCAAGGGTCTTGAGGTTTCGAGATTCACAGGTTATTTTAGAAGAGGAGGTGGGCACACACTGTAGATTGAATGAGATCTGCATGTGGTCAGATAAGCAGGATTTGGTAATCATTGCTGATGCCAAAGTGCAGCTGTATAGAGAAAATCTGGTCGAATGTGTGACCCTTTTTTGTGAGTAGGGCCAGGCACATGAGCCACAACAAACTATGAGTCAGTCAATGCACGAAATTCAGTGCTGAAGGTGTCAGATAAGTTATCTAAGAGAACGTTGAAATCCCCCATAACGTGGAAGAATCGGTTTCTTGCATACAGAATTGAAACGAGATCGAAGAAATCTGAGATAAAAATGAGGATTTGGTTCCTGGTGGGCGATAGACTACGGCCACTATCGGCAGCTTTGTTTTTGGGTGAGACCAAAAAAATCTATTCAAAGCACTACTTCGAGGGTACTGCAAATGGCTTAAAGTTGAATTTCGAGCGCATGATAACAGCAAAACTCCACCTCCAGTTTTGATTGATCTGGGGATGTGAAAGAAATGAGAAACAACAATAGTAATAATAATAATGCACTTGATAAAGCGCCCTCAGATAACTCAATTTCTCTCTAGGCGCTTTACATTTGCTGCAAAGGGAAATGCAATTGAATGATGAGTAATATCATGCTTGATAAGCAAAAAAAACGAATAATAAGGTTAGGGGTGCAAGCACATGAAGGACGAGTCACAGGGACCCACTAAATGCTGTCTTAATAGGTGTGTTTTTCAGTTCCTTT
>WPIO01000615.1:0-18877 GCA_009760855.2 Cristatella mucedo | reverse complement strand
GGATCAGTATTTTGATCACTTCCTGCTAGTGCTTTGGTAGTTCGGCCTACGAACTCAATTAGCAAGCGGTTAATCAGCAACTATAGGACAAACAAGATTATTTGCGACCATGATTATCGCCCTTATTAATTACGACGTTGCCATAAAAGACACGAGCCCGACCGCCTTCACTCATTTACAGATACGGTCAGCTCGTCGGAGAGTCCTAACACTGAGCCAGAGCTACTTAAGGCCTGTGAACATTTCAGTTGGAAGTCGCGTGTCACATCAGCCATAAAAAACGTTTGGTACTGTTTGGGTGTTCATATATAAAGGCGTTGTCAGTGCTGCGAATTGAATACCTTCTCATTATCTTGGATGTAATGCAAACGTCAGAGATGTGCACATTGTGCACGTTGGCACGTTGTGCGGCCACCCGTTGTACCCTTGTTGTGAGGTTCAGGGTTTCACCGAAATATTGTCACGTGTTAGGATTTATTTCCATTTGTGTCATGTCCTTTCCAACGGCTGAGAATTGCAAGCCATTATAAAACAGCTTTTCCCTTCATGAACTCAGTCCCAAGGTCAAGCGGATTGTATCCTGAAGTGGGCGAACCTTTATTGCTGGTCCAAGTTGTAGTTCTAGCATTGATAGCTTCCCGAGAGCTTTCGGAATACAAGTAGCTGTATCGGCAAGTATTTCATCATCTTTTTGGACAATGGATCTCTCAAATGGCTTGCCACTCCTATAGACCTGAATTATCAGATTTCTCGGTTTGTATTAAGGTGAGACCGATATCACTCCATTAAACAGAATACGGCATGACGGGCTATCCTGAATCCCAACAGGTACACTAGCTGTTGATACGTATTCGTGGGTAAACGTTTTACCCGTAAGGAGAGAGATCAATGTGTCGCTGCATGCTAGCACAGTTGGTTTGAAGATAATGCTGAGGCTTTCGGTGACATGCCTTATATGAACGGTGTGGACAAAGACCTGCTACCATGCTTCCGTGGTTGCGAAAAAGTAGGTCGCATCCGGCATAGGGGAACGTCTTTTGTCATAACAAAGTCAAGAAGTGTGACTGGTCGCTATGGAATCCATGTAGAAGCCCCCGGGAATCACCGAGCGGCCGATTACCAAGGTGGCTCACCTTGGTGCTCTGCAAGGTTTTGCCGATAGTTATGCATGAAGTGCACGATAACCTGTAGAGCGACAGCAGGGGCTGAGAAGACACTGACTCATCTAAGGCAAGGTTTCAACTAGGTAGCATGAGATGTGATAAAGCACACTGGTCTAAACTCTGTCGGTTATGTTAAATAAAGAAGTGCCTCGCGAGAAATTAAGTGCAGCACTACAGGTCCAGCAAGTGCATGCTATATTGGACCGTGTTGCTGTCGATACTGTCGGCTTCTTGACGAATGAGTGTCAACAAGAACATCTGGGCCTTGATAGTTTCCGTCGTAAGAGGAGTGAGAGCAGGAGCGAATCACGATCGAGACATGACTACCGTTTCTCATGCTGAGGCCATTTTTGCTTTCAATGTATACATCCCTGACCATGCCTTAGGTATCCCTGTGTAATTGTCTGTCACATATAAGCTGGCACATAGTAACAATGATAATCTGAAACGCCTAGAATATATGCAAGATAGGCGAAAGGCGGCTAAGACTGTCACTGCTGGCGCACGGTAGAAAAGGAGAACTTAAACGGCACTTTTTAGAATTTAGGCAACGTCTAAGTTGGTCCGAGCATTTGTGCCATCCCTTCTTGACTTCTGTAACTGACGTTTCGCCTGCCTCCGGCATGTGCAATAGGCGGTTACAGGTGGTGATCATCTCTGCAACTAGGCCTGTGTTTCATGAGCAATTGAGTTGCCACGTCATACCACTTTTTCCTGACCTGAAGGGATTACAAGTAAACCATTGAATCGACTACAAGGTTTCATCGCTGACTTGTAGGTAACTTCATTCTGGTGCCCCGGCCTATCTCTCAAATCTATTACCCACTAGACCCAGCATCGTAAAACTCGCCTTTACGATTCCAAGATTATACCAATACCTCGTACCAACCTCAAATCCTTTGGAGACCATGCAGGAAGTTCATATGCTCTTGGAGCCTGGAATTTATTCTCGGCTGGCGTCGCAACATCCAATGACTTGACTACATTAAAATTAAATTGAAACACTCACCCTTTTTAGACAGCATTTAGTGGGTCCTTGTGATTCGTCCTGTACGCACCTATGCCTGCTGTCACTGTGATTGCTGCTACTAACCAAACTTTTATGCACACCCTGTGCACGTCATCTTTAACTATGCTAGTGAAGTTTTGTATTAAGCTTGATATAACTCGCTGTTCAATCGCAATTGCTTTAGCATCTAATGTAAAGCACCTAGCGATAAATTGAGTTCTTCTAGGGCACTTTATCTTCTGCATTATTCTCGTGAATACTAATGTTACGTTAAGGATATGTCACTTAGGAACTGGACGCCTAGATCATGTGCAGATTCAGTTGGAGGTATGCGATGGAATACAGATTCATTTAGAGGTATGACACGACATACAGATTCATTTGGACTTATGAGATGACATACATATTCAGATGGAGCTATGAGATGACATGCAGATTTAGCTGAAGGCTTGCCGGCATAGTCAATTGTAAGTGTAAACTGTTCTCACTTCTGAGTTGCTCGGTATGCCTCCATTTGTTTCGATGTTTCGTCGCTAAAAAATTTAGAATAGCTTGCTGCCAGGCATGAGCGATATCATCAATCGATGCTGAAAATTTGTGGGGTGACAGTGAGGCACTGTGAGGGATGAAAATTGAAGTACGAATAAATCTGCAAAGAAGCGAAAGCCTAGGTTTTGCTTGGCAATCGATTCGGCAAGAGGGAGAGTATGGAATTTTTTTAAATGTTACCGATGAGAGGCCCCTTCGGTCACGCCTCCTTAAGTGGTTCTTCGGACGATCATTGACAGTCCCCATTCGGAGCCCGGTGCATACTGTTGCCATATGACCTGAACCATCGATGTGCGACAAAACATAGGCACAGCCAAATGTGAGGAGCTAATGAAGGACCTTGTAATCAAAATTTTTGAATGCTGCCGAAACAAGAAGCAAAATGAACCGAGAAATCACTTGCAAATTTTTATTGGCTTTAAAATGTCGGTACGTAAGCTTTTCAGCGGTTAAACAGGTGCCGATATAGCCGGAATATCGTTTGATCGCTCACAATGGTATTGAAAAGGAGTTCTCGAAACTGTAGTCATTGACGTTAGTTCTGATGTGGTCGTTTTGTCAACCCAGGCCTTGAAATTGGAAGCTCACATTCTGTGAAGTGTGCAACTCATGCTCTGCGAGCTAGCGATGGGACAGTAAGTGACTTGCCAAACTAAGATTGGCTTGAATCGGTGGTCTACAGGACTGGCATCTTTCTTTTTCGAGCATTTGCTAGATTCTATGAGGCCATAAAGTGAGTCGTAACAACAGCGGCGAAAGTCATCCCGAACGGAATATCACAACCAAATGCGTATAGGCATCTACTTGAAACCTCTATGCTGTTAAGAGAGTATGTACCTCACCTTCGTGGACTTGATTTCACAATAGGTACATCATTTACTGGAATCTATGACGGCGGATTGTAATTTATCTTTCTGAAAACATCAAGCCCTTGCGAATGATGGCCCGGATATGGTAGGATAACATAGAATAGATAAGGTTTAAGCTTGGTTACGCCATTTTGAGTGCTTGGCGGGAAGAGGAAATGGTGCCATTGCAGCATTATCCGATTAAGTGTGCATGTTGAAATAATTGAATGGCTGGTACTGGAGCCTGTGCATTTTAGCCATTAGAAAGATTCATAACCGGAATGGCTGAATACAATTTGTGTAGAATTTGTGCTCAGACTAGCACAATTTTTGGATTCCCGGTACGAGCCGGATGTGGGGATCCATGGGATTCTTTGCCAGTGAGGAGCTGCACTGCCATCGCACGACAGCCCGGTTTGCCTCTTACTGCACGTCCACCACCAAGGTAATTATGTTTAGCTAGCATTTTTAGACCTAATGCCTAGTCATTAGAACTGAGTGCTAATTTACTAACAATGGCATAAGATTTGCTTAAGTGTTTTTAATACAATCTTCGTCTTACATGTTGCCACCAACGGATATCTAGAACACAGGTCTGACCACCTGTGGAAATGTGAATTCTTTGATGGTATTTATCTATTATTGCTATAGTTGTAAATAGCTTGGGCAATCTTTTTGCATATTCCTATATGCCGCATCCGTTTCGACACATTTTTTAACTGTTTCTCAATCTTGTTTAGAACATCGTAGGCAATGGCGACTTCATCCGGATCTTCAAGCCTCGTGGAGAACCGTGAAGTGAGTAGGGAAGGCCCGTTGACAGGAGAGACGGTGCATATATGTGCTATAGTTTCACTAGTCGCAGTCCATAGGACGGTTCTTAGGTGCAGGCTCAAGCTGCCTTGTTTTCTTTATTGATAACGTACGCCAAGGATAACGATAGGGGCACGAGGGAAACGTAGCTCGTGAACAATGCTCCACTACTGTAGAATGCATGGTATGCACGAAGCGATTCAGTTGTATCCAAAGCTGAATCTACATAAGCAAGATCATTGCAAAGCGATGGAAGGCAGCAAGGTATGAGAGCAGATTTACCTGGCCACGTTACACCATTGGTCTTTGTGATCGTCCCGTATTCCTGCATGCTCTGAGCATTCAGGATCCATAGCCATCGGACGTTAGACGGGCACAATTAAGTTCGTAATGGTTGAAAAGTGACTTTGAGGTCTTAATTTGTATTAAGTTATTCGATTGTTTCTCCTAAATGTGCTTAGTTATGAATGTGTAAAATATTTGTACTCATGGTCCACTGAGCAGTACAACGTTTGAAAGTAACTGATGTTGTCGTCACTCTGAATTACAATGGTTGTGATACTCGTCGAACAGCGTTGCGTTCAATGCGAATGTTTGAATCTTCGCTTGGCTACATGTATGACTATTGTGCACGTTATTCAGATTGAAGAATTCATTCGTCGTCGGTAAATAAGTCAGCATTGAAAACACTAGAGTGGCAGTGCATGCATTGCTTACATTCAATGGCAGGCAATTCATCCCACGTTTTATTGCATGTGCACAGTGCCAAATTGATGCTCCCACCTTGGTGTTTTGCTTAGGCTTTTCACTGGAATAATATTAGGAATAGTGCTTTTCTAATACCTAATGTAAGATAAACTTTTGTTGTTTCACGTTCTATGGAATGCTCAAAATACCTTGGGTTATAAACACAGTTTTCCGATCTTTGCACGTATGAGGTCGTGCATGGCTACAGCAAATGGTACTCTTTGCGAGTTACTCATCATAACATGCAATCTCCATTGGCAGTGAACGTAAAATATGTAACGAAGAATCAGTCATCATGATGCGATTGTAGGACTTTTGAACGTTGCCACTCTGTCGAATAGGACGTTGATTCTGTAATAATGCATGTAAGGACAGGCTGTCGTAAGGCCTGCCTGTTACTTTTACCGACGGCAATCAGATACGCATTCATTATCAGACAGAGATTGAACTGGTAGTTTTCCGGCTTGTTGGTGTGACTCACGTTTTCACAATGACCAGATTTAAGGAAAATTGTACTGACTAAGATTTGATGGCTAGACACGTAACTTGACGGATTGCTGCCAAATAAGTGAAAACAAGGACGTCGTTTGTTTATTTAACATGGTTCAACGGCTGCTTCATTGAAAAGCGTTTAATGGCTGTTTCATTCAATATTACGACCAAATCAGCTTCACAGTCAAATCTGCCTATTTTCAGCTTGTGCATTTCTGCATCAACATTGCTAAACCTTGAGCTTGTTTAGATAAGGATAGCACATCTAAGTTGGTCCATGAATTCGAGACATCCCCTGTCGACTGTTGCAACTCACTGATTTGTGGCCTACTAGCAAATGCGATCAGGCGTCTGCAGCTGGTGCGAAACACTGCAGCTAGGCTTGTCGGTCGTGGCGTCACAGTTGCCATATTACTCCACTTCTCCTGACCTGCACTGGCTACGACTCAAGCATTGGATCGACTTCAAGGTTTTGTCGCTCACTTTTAGGTCCCTTAATTCTGTAGCTCCAGCCTATCTCTCTAAGCTGCTCTCTCAAATATACTCCCACATCAGGCCATGCATCGTATCAGCCGCTTTTCGGAATCCAACAGTCTACAAAAACATTGTACGAACTTGGGAGACCGTGCACATAGTTTGCATGCTCCCAAAGCCTGGAACTCTCTCCCGACCTGCGTCAGAACCTGTCCTTACCTGTCCAAATTTAATAGGAACTTAAAAACACACCATTTTAGGGCGGCATTTAGTGGTCCCAATGATTTTTCCTTCATGTACTTATGCATGTTGACACTATGCATGCTGCCATAAACCACATTTGCGTGCTGACCCTCTGCTAGTCGCCCCTAACCATATTATTCATTTCGTTTTTTTCCATGCATGATTTAGCTTACCATTCAATTGCATGTCCCTTTGCAGCAAATGAAAAGCACCTACAAAGAGATTACTTTGTCTGAGGGGGATTTACCAAGTGTATTATTATTATCATTAATATTAACACAGTTTAATGGAAAATAGTAGTCCTTAGAAGCTGAAATGCGTCACCAGTGTGTAGTGTGCTGTCGTGTTCAACGAATACCAGTGGTGTTTTGGTGGTAATCGAAAGCTTGACGTGTTATCGCACGAGGACACAAATAGGCAACCACAAATCAGTTTCAGGTCCGAGCCACACTTTTGGACTTTTGGAAGGCTCAGATAATCCGTTACTGCACTTTTTCTAGTGAAAATTGGAAAGGTAATAGCAATACCTCGCAATAATGCACAGTAGAGAGCAAGCCTGCTGTCTGAAATGTCATGCGAGCCAACTCGTACAGCCATTTATTGGCCGGCTTTTGACAAACGATGAGCGTGACGATCAACGTCTGCTCACACTGTCACTTTGCATAGCACGTGGCCTCAATATTGAAACAACGGTCCAGCGACTATAATTTCGTGTCTTTTAATGAAGGGAGCCCGAAAGTCACGCCGAAAAGGTTGGCCTGTTAAAAGACAACAAGGTGATACCGATAGTGACGAGGTGCCTTCAGAGTGGTGTAAGTACAAAAACATTTGTTTTTCAGTGCCTTTACGCTACTGATTTAGTCCAACTGACGTGATCTGTTTTGAGGTCAGCTACAGCTACTTAGCTCTGAAATTTTGTTTCAGTGCCAGAGGGCCCAAAGCCTTGTGTTGGAGTCGCAATGACTGACGGGAGCTCGTCAGCCTCAGAGCCGAATTGCCACTCCTTCGATCTTGCGGTGGCCTCTGAAGTCACTAAGACTCACGTTTCCAAAAGAAATACCGCAGCTGGCTCTCGCAAAAGTACTCTCCGTACCTGTCCCAAATGCAGGAAGACACTGTCAACGCCATTCAACCTTAAACGCCATGTCAACCGCAATACATGTAAAGAGGCGGCAGTTTAATAAAATGAGCCACTCTTTCGGTCGATTGCCACTGCAGCAGTCCCTATGGCCGCTTCCAGAAGTGTGTTCAAACAATTTTGGTTTTTGAATAGTGTATCCTGCATGAAGATTGGCTTGAGGCTGGATAAGTCATTTCTTATGATGCAAAATGAAATGCTCACTGCATCGTGCATGCTGGACGGATTTCACTGTGAATGTGAACACGAATCTTGGATTCACAGCTGATAATGATGAACAACTTGCTCCCCTACGTGATAGTGATTTTTGTGCGGTCAACTGACTCTCCAAAGGCAGGGAAATGTTCGGATGAAAATTGGCCTCTGAAGTGAACTGACTGTGAAATTGTAAAATCATAGCTGTTTCGCTTGACCTTACAGGCAGGTAAACGGCATTCAATTCGCACAGACGTTTTACGAAACTTTTGCGTACAATTCTCTAATTAGCATCCACTATGATGATGTCATGGTACAGTTTGAGAAACCTTAAACGGTGGTCATGGGCAACTGCTGCTGGACATCGGCTACCCGTGACCAGAACTGTCTGCTCAGCAAGATGAAGTTTTGGCTAAATCCTTTTCCCAGCCAGGGTGCCTAAGCCCAACTGAGAGATCACACTGACCTGCAGTACAGCACCTAATGACTACAAGTAAAAAATATATTTTTGCAGCAACGGAACGCTGCTGATTCTCTGGATACAACCTTTCTCTAGGCCATGTGAACTGTTCAAAGGCGAATACAGCTACGGATGATCGCACGCTGTTTCTAAGGAGTAGGCGACTGCATTATGCCTTTTATACATTACGACTAGATCTGTGAATTACGATCATGTAACTGAACTATATCTTGCACCCACAATTTGCTTTTCATTTGTCCATCTTTCATTAAATCCATATTCTGTTGTCGTCAGCATTAACATAAATCGTTATTTCCTCAACCTTTGACTCGTAAAAAGCTTCAAGGCGGTGCTGCATCTCTCACTAATGTCCTTAGGATGCAATTCAATTTCCATGTACGTTGCATGAGGAGATATTAACGAATCAGCTTGTAACTGCAGAGGCACAGAGCAAATGATTAAGCCTGAGTGGGCTGGTTTGGTTCTGTAAATCCGTTAGTTTTCATTAGGTATCTTGCCGATTAAAAGTTTGGTTAGATGGAAAAAGATAGCCCTTTCTTTGTCCTCTAACAAAACAGGGCCACTTAGGTTAAAGCTGAAAGACTTGAATATAGTGCATTTTCAGCAAAATAACAATCGTGATACGGTCACTTTTTCCCTTCGTGTCACTTTTTCACTCGTTAGGTCTCTTTCACAATACTATTTTTCCGTTTGTTTCTCTAGTTGTCACTCCATACTGCCGAATTCTACCATTTTTTGCAATGGGAATTACTAGTTCGTTTGAGGGAACGTCCGCTTAAGCTTCACTATTTGTAATCGTACAATACCGAAATTTGATTACTGGCATTTGAATATCAACATTTGTAAACATGTACAAGTATAGGTTTCAGTGGTTTGCTCTTTATTCCCTAGTGGTCTAGTGGCTAGGATCCGGCGCTCTCACCGCCGTGGCCGGGATTCGATTCCCCGCTAGGGAAATTTTTGGAATATAATTTGGTGAGCCGTGATGGCACGCTAGGTAAGGCGGTTGCTTTCACGACCTCGGGAATGAGGTCGTGGGTTCAATTCCTGCGGTGGGCGATCCTTTGTCGTCACTGCAAGCAGTGGTGTTAGCCGTAAAGGCTCTTCTGTCGCTATATAAAAAGATGCTGTTTAATCAGCTAGGATTTTTTTTCATTAGGCAGTCTTTTTCCGTTGACCGTGAATAAATATTGAACTGTAGGTCCTTAATGATATCAGCTAGCCATTGCAGCTCGTTTATATGTGTTTTCTCGGAGTTTCCAGTGAAAAAGGGTATGCAAAACTGCCTACGTAATTAGAAATACTCAAATTATCGTGTTTATTCAAAACAAATAATAAATAATTTTGGTTTTTCAATTTTTAGCTTTAAGTTCAACTTATGCCCACCAGCCGCTTCGCTGTGGTATTTCCGACTACGACCAGTGTGGGGAATGTTCCAGTATTTCTCCAAAGGAATGCAAACGCCACCCCAATTTAGGGCATAGAAAGAGGTTTTCAGGTTAAGGGATCAGTATTTTGATCACTTCCTGCTAGTGCTTTGGTAGTTCGGCCTACGAACTCAATTAGCAAGCGGTTAATCAGCAACTATAGGACAAACAAGATTATTTGCGACCATGATTATCGCCCTTATTAATTACGACGTTGCCATAAAAGACACGAGCCCGACCGCCTTCACTCATTTACAGATACGGTCAGCTCGTCGGAGAGTCCTAACACTGAGCCAGAGCTACTTAAGGCCTGTGAACATTTCAGTTGGAAGTCGCGTGTCACATCAGCCATAAAAAACTATAAAACAGCTTTTCCCTTCATGAACTCAGTCCCAAGGTCAAGCGGATTGTATCCTGAAGTGGGCGAACCTTTATTGCTGGTCCAAGTTGTAGTTCTAGCATTGATAGCTTCCCGAGAGCTTTCGGAATACAAGTAGCTGTATCGGCAAGTATTTCATCATCTTTTTGGACAATGGGGCTCTCTAATGGCTTCCCACTCCTATAGACCTGAATTATCAGATTTCTCGGTTTGTATTAAGGTGAGACCAATATCACTCCATTACACAGAATACGGCATGACGGGCTATCCTGAATCCCAACAGTTACACTAGCTGTTGATACGTATTTGTGGGTAAACGTTTTACCCGTAAGGAGAGAGATCAATGTGTCGCTGCATGCTAGCACAGTTGGTTTGAAGATGATGCTGAGGCTTTCGGTGACATGCCTTATATGAACGGTGTTGACAAAGACCTGCAACCATGCTTCCGTGGTTGCGAAAAAGTAGGTCGCGTCCGGCATAGGAAAAGGTCTTTTGTCATAACAAAGTCAAGAAGTGTGACTGGTCGCTATGGAATCCATGTAGAAGCCCCCCCCCCCCGAATCACTGAGCGGCCGATTACCAAGGTGGCTCACCTTGGTGCTCTGCAACGTTTTGCCGATAGTTATGCATGAAGTGCACGATAACCTGTAGTGCGACACTAGGGGCTTGGAAGACACTGACTCATCTAAGGCAAGGTTTCAACTAGGTACCATGAGATGTGATAAAGCACACTGGTCTAAACTCTGTCGGTTATGTTAAATAAAGAAGTGCCTCGCGAGAAATTAAGTGCAGCACTACAGGTCCAGCAAGTGCATGCTATATTGGACCGTGTTGCTGTCGATACTGTCGGCTTCTTGACAAATGAGTGTCAACAAGAACATCTGGGCCTTGATAGTTTCCGTCGTAAGTGGAGTGAGAGCAGGAGCGAATCACAATGGAGACATGACTACCGTTTCTCATGCTACAGGCCATTTTTGCTTTCAATGTATACATCCCTGACCATGCCTTGGGTATTCCTGTGTAATTGTCTGTCACATATAAGCTGGCACATAGTAACAATGATAATCTGAAACGCCTACAATATATGCAAGATAAGCGAAAGGCGGCTAAGACTGTCACTGCTGGCGAACGGTAGAAAAGGAGAACTTAAACGGCACTTTTTAGAATTTATGCAACGTCTAAGTTGGTCCGAGCATATGTGCCATCCCTTCTTGACTTCTGTAACAGACGTTTCGCCTGCCTCCGGCATGTGCAATAGGCGGTTACAGGTGGTGATCATCTCTGCAACTAGGCCTGTGTGTCATGAGCAATTGAGTTGCCACGTCATACCACTTTTCCCTGTAATGAAGCGATAACAAGTAAACCAACGAATCGACTACAAAGTTTCATCGCTGACTTGTAGGTAACTTCATTCTTTGGCTTCCGCCTATCTCTCAAATCTATTTCCCCACTAGACCAAGCATCATAAAACTCGCATTTAGAAATCCAAGATTATACCAACACCTGCTACGAACCTCACATCTTTTGGAGACCATGCATGAAGTTCATACGCTTCTGGAGCCTGGAACTAACTCTCGGCTAGCGTCGCAACATCCAATGACTTGACTACATTGAAGTTAGATTGAAACACTCACCCTTTTAAGACAGCATTTAGTGGGTCCTTGTGATTCGTCCTGTACGCACCTATGCCTGCTGTCACTGTGATTGCTGCTACTAACCAAACTTTTATGCACACCCTGTGCACGTCATCTTTAACTATGCTAGTGAAGTTTTGTATTAAGCTTGATATAACTCGCCGTTCAATCGCAATTGCTCTAGCATCTAATGTAAAGCACCTAGCGATAAATTGAGTTCTTCTAGAGCACTTTATCTTCTGCATTATTCTCGTGAATACTAATGTTACGTTAAGGGCATGTCACTTAGGAACTGGACGCCTAGATCATGTGCAGATTCAGTTGGAGGTATGCGATGGAATACAGATTCATTTAGAGGTATGACACGACATACAGATTCGGTTGGAAGTATGAGAGGTCATACAGACTCAGTTGGCAGTATGACACGACATTCAGATCAAGTTTGAGGTACGTGATGACATAAAGATTCAGTTAGAGGCATGAGACGACATGCAGATTCAGTTGGAGGTATGAGATATGAAGACTAAAAATAATAATGCACTTGATGAAGCACCCTCTGAGAACTTAATCTCTTTATAGGTTCTTTACCTTCGCTGTAAAGAGAAATGTAATCGAATGGTAAGTAAAATCAGGTTCCAAGAAAACGAATAATACGGTTAGGGGCGACATGCACAAGGTCAGCATGCAAATGTGGTTAATGGCAGCATGCACAGTGTCGGCACACATAAGCACATGAAGGAAAAATCACAAGGACCTACTAAATGCTGTCCTTATTAGGTGTTTTATAGAGTGAGATGACATGCAGATTGAGTTGGTGGCATGACATTACATACAGCCTCAGTTAGAGGTATGACACGACATACAGATTCATTTGGACTTATGAGATGACATACATATTCAGATGGAGCTATGAGATGACATGCAGATTTAGCTGAAGGCTTGCCGGCATAGTCAATTGTAAGTGTAAACTGTTCTCAATTCTGAGTTGCTCGGTATGCCTCCATTTGTTTCGATGTTTCGTCGCTAAAAAATTTAGAATAGCTTGCTGCCAGGCATGAGCGATATCATCAATCGATGCAGAAAATTTGTGGGGTGACAGTGAGGCACTGTGAGGGATGAAAATTGAAGTACGAATAAATCTGCAAAGAAGCGAAAGCCTAGGTTTTGCTTGGCAATCAATTCGGCAAGAGGGAGAGTATGAAATTTTTAAGAATGTTACCGATGAGAGGCTCCTTCGGTCACGCCTCCTTAAGTGGTTCTTCGGACGATCATTGACAGTCCCCATTCGGAGCCCGGTGCATACTGTTGGCATATGACCTGAACCATCGATGTGCGACAAAACATAGGCACAGCCAAATGTGAGGAGCTAATGAAGGACCTTGTAATCAAAATTTTTGAATGCTGCCGAAACAAGAAGCAAAATGAACCGAAGAATCACTTGCAAATTTACATTGGCTTTAAAATGTCGGTACGTAAGCTTTTTAGCGGTTAAACAGGTGCCGATATAGCCGGAATATCGTTTGATCGCTCACAATGGTATTGAAAAGGAGTTCTCGAAACTGTAGTCATTGACGTTAGTTCTGATGTGGTCGTTTTGTCAACCCAGGCCTTGAAATTGGAAGCTCACATTCTGTGAAGTGTGCAACTCATGCTCTGCGAGCTAGCGATGGGACAGTAAGTGACGTGCCAAACTAAGATTGGCTTGAATCGGTGGTCTACAGGACTGGCATCTTTCTTTTTCGAGCATTTGCTAGATTCTATGAGGCCATAAAGTTAGTCGTAACAACAGCAGCGAAAGTCATCCCGAACGGAACATCACAACCACATGCCTATAGAAATCTACTTGAAACCTCTATGCTGTTAAGTGAGTAAATACCTCACCTTCATGGACTTGATTTCACAATAGGTACATCATTTACTGGAATCTATGACGGCGGATTGTAGTTTATCTTTATGAAAACATCAAGCCCTTGCGAATGCTGGCCCGGATATGGTAGGATAACATAGAATAGATAAGGTTTAAGCTTGGTTAGGCCATTTTGAGTGCTTGGCGGGAAGAGGAAACGGTGCCATTGCAGCATTATCCGATTAAGTGTGCATGTTGAAATAATTGAATGGCTGGTACTGGAGCCTGTGCATTTTAGCCATTAGAAAGATTCATAACCGGAATGGCTGAATACAATTTGTGTAGAATTTGTGCTCAGACTAGCACAATTTTTGGATTCCCGGTACGAGCCGGATGTGGGGATCCATGGGATTCTTTGCCAGTGAGGAGCTGCACTGCCATCGCACGACAGCCCGGTTTGCCTCTTACTGCACGTCCACCAGCAAGGTAATTATGTTTAGCTAGCATTTTTAGACCTAATGTCTAGTCATTAGAACTGAGTGCTAATTTACTAACAATAGCATACGTTTTGCTGAAGTGTTTTATTGCCATCTTCGTCTAACATGTTGCCACCAACGGATATCTAGAACACAGGTCTGACCACCTGTGGAAATGTGAATTCGTTGATGGTATTTATCTATTATTGCTATAGTTGTAAATAGCTTGGGCAATCTTTTTGCATATTCCTATATGCCGCATCCGTTTCGACACATTTTTTAACTGTTTCTCAATCTTGTTTAGAACATCGTAGGCAATGGCGACTTCATCCGGATCTTCAAGCCTCGTGGAGAACCGTGAAGTGAGTAGGGAAGGCCCGTTGACAGGAGAGACGGTGCATATATGTGCTATAGTTTCACTAGTCGCAGTCCATAGGACGGTTCTTAGGTGCAGGCTCAAGCTGCCTTGTTTTCTTTCCTGATAACGTACGCCAAGGATAACGATAAAGGGCACGTGGGAAACGTAGCTCGTGAACAATGCTCCACTACTGTAGAATGCATGGTATGCACGAAGCGATTCAGTTGTATCCAAATGCTGAATCTACATAAGCAAGATCATTGCAAAGCGATGGAAGGCAGCAAGGTATGACAGCAGAATTACCTGGCCACGTTACACCATTGGTCTTTGTTATCGTCCCGTATTCCTGCATGCTCTGAGCATTCAGGATCCATAGCCATCGGACGTTAGACGGGCACGTTCAATTTCGTAATGGTTGAAAAGTGACTTTGAGGACTTAATTTGTATTACGTTATTCGATTGTTTCTCCTAAATGTGCTTAGTTATGAATGTGTAAAATATTTGTACTCATGGTCCACTGAGCAGTACAACGTTAGAAAGTAACTGATGTTGTCGTCACTCTGAATTACAATGGTTGTGATACTCGTCGAACAGCGTTGCGTTCAATGCGAATGTTTGAATCTTCGCTTGGCTACATGTATGACTATTGTGCACGTTATTCAGATTGAAGAATTCATTCGTCGTCGGTAAATAAGTCAGCATTGAAAACACTAGAGTGGGAGTGCATGCATTGCTTACATTCAATGGCAGGCAATTCATCCCACGTTTTATTGCATGTGCACAGTGCCAAAATGATGCTCCCACCTTGGTGTTTTGCTTAGGCTTTTCACTGGAATAATATTAGGAATAGTGCTTTTCTAATACCTAATCTAAGATAAACTTTTGTTGTTTCACGTTCTATGGAATGCTCAAAATACCTTGGGTTATAAACACAGTTTTCCGATCTTTGCACGTATGAGGTCGTGCATGGCTACAGCAGATGGTACTCTTTGCGAGTTACTCATCATAACATGCAATCTCCATTGGCAGTGTACGTAAAATATGTAACGAAGAATCAGTCGTCATGATGCGATTGTAGGACTTTTGAACGTTGCCACTCTGTCGAATAGGACGTTGATTCTGTAATAATGCATGTAAGGACAGGCTGTCGTAAGGCCTGCCTGTTACTTTTACCGACGGCAATCAGATACGCATTCATTATCAGACAGATATTGAACTGGTAGTTTTCCGGCTTGTTGGTGTGACTCACGTTTTCACAATGGCCAGATTTAAGGAAAATTGTACTGACTAAGATTTGATGGCTAGACACGTAACTTGACGGATTGCTGCCAAATAAGTGAAAACAAGGACGTCGTTTGTTTAATTTAACATGGTTCAACGGCTGCTTCATTGAAAAGCGTTTAATGGCTGTTTCATTCAACATTACGACCAAATCAGCTTCACAGTCAAATCTGCCTATTTTCAGCTTCTGCATTTCTGCATCAACATTGCTAAAACTTGGGCTAGCTAAGATAAGGATAGCACATCTATGTTGGTCCATGCATTCGAGACATACCGTGTTGACTTCTGCAACTCACTGCTTTGTGGCCTACCAGCAAATGCGATCAGGCGTCTGCAGCTGGTGCGAAACACTGCAGCTAGGCTTGTCGGTCGTGGCGTCAAAGTTGCCATATTACTCCACTTCTCCCGACCTGCACTGGCTACGACTCAAGCATCGGATCGACTTCAAGGTTTTGTCGCTCACTTTTAGGTCCCTTAATTCTGTAGCTCCAGCCTATCTCTCACATATACTCCCACATCAGGCCAAGCATCGTATCACCCGCTTTTCGGAATCCAACAGTCTACAAAAACATTGTACGAACTTGGGAGACCGTGGAATTAGTTTGCATGCTCCCAAAGCCTGGAACTCTCTCCCGACCTGCGTCAGAACCTGTCCTTACCTGACCAAATTTAATAGGAACTTAAAAACACACCATTTTAGCACGGCATTTAGTGGTCCCAATGATTTTTCCTTCATGTACGTATGCATGTTGACACTATGCATGCTGCCATAAACCACATTTGCGTGCTGACCCTCTGCTAGTCGCCCCTAACCATATTATTCATTTCTTTTTTTTCCATGCATGATTTAGCTTACCATTCAATTGCATGTCCCTTTGCAGCAAATGTAAAGCACCTACAAAGAGATTATGCTGTCTGAGGGGGATTTACCAAGTGTATTATTATTATTATTAATATTAACACAGTTTAATGGAAAATAGTAGTTCTTAGAAGCTGAAATGCGTCCCCAGTGTGTAGTGTGCTGTCGTGTTCAACGAATACCAGTGGTGTTTTGGTGGTAATAAAAAGCTCGACGTGTTATCGCACGAGGACACAAATAGGCAACCACAAATCAGTTTTAGGTCCGAGCCCACTTTTTGGACTTTTGGAAGGCTCAGATAATCCGTTACTGCACTTTTTCTAGTGAAAATTTGAAAGGTAATAGCAATACCTCGCAATAATGCACAGTAGAGAGCAAGCCTGCTGTTAGAAATGTCATGCGAGCCAACTCGTACAGCCATTTATTGGCCGGCTTTTGACACACGATGAGCTTGACGATCAATGTAGGTATTTCTAGACTGTTGGATTCCGAAAAGCGAGTGGTACGATGCTTTGCCTGATGGGGTAGTATCTCTGAAAGATAGGCTAGAGCCATAGAATGAAGAGACCTAAAAGTGAGCGACAAAATCTTGAAGTCAATTCATTGCTTGACTGGTAACCAGTGCAGGTCGGCGAGAAGTGGAGTAATGTGGCAACTGCGACGCTCACGACAGACAAGCCTAGCTGCAGAGTTTTGCACCAGCTGCAATCGCCTGATCGCACATGCTGGTAGGCCAGTAAGCAGTGAGTTGCAGAAGTCGAGACGAGATGTCACGAATGCATGGACCAACTTGGACGTGGTATCCTTATCTAAACAAGCCCTAATTTTAGCAATGTTATGAAGCTGAAAATAGGCTGATTTGACTGTGGAGCTGATGTGGTCGTCTAACGAGAGGTCGCTTCGGAATATGACACCTAGATTTCGAGCTGATGCAACTGGAGATATGCTGGCAGAGCTAATTTTGAAAGTCAGGCTTTCCAATTTCTGAATAACACTAGGTTTGCCCATAACTAGTAAGTTAGTTTTATCATCGTTTAGTTTTAGAAAATTTGCTGCCATCCATGATCGGATGTCATCAATGCATGCAGCAAGTGAGTTGAGAGAATTTGAGGTGCTCGAAGGCTGGGAGGGATCAAAGCAAAGGTACAACTGAGTGTCATCCGCATAGAAGTGAAAGCCTAGATTGTGCTTGGCAATCACATCAGCGAGAGGGAGAGTATAAACGGTGAAAAGGACCGGACCTAGCACAGAGCCCTGAGGTACTCCATATTTTAGAGGTACTTCAGATGATCTTTGTCCATTCACGTCAACACTCTGGAGTCTCCCACTGAGATAGGACCTGAACCACTGCAGAGCAGTGCCAGTGATGCCCAGGCGAGATGAGAGGCGCTCTAGAAGTACTTTGTGATCGATGGTATCAAAAGCTGCCGAAAGATCGAGCAAAACAAGAAGAGACACTCTACCCATGTCTGCATTCCTAAGTAGGTCGTTGTATACCCGAAGCAATGCTGACTCTGTGGAGTGATTAGCTGTAAAGCCAGACTGGAACTTACTAGCAAGGTGTGAGGTTTCGATATACGAGTTCAGCTGGTCTGCCACGACCCGTTCCAGTGTCTTTGACAGGAATGGTAGAAGGGAGACTGAGCGGTAGTTGCTTAAGTTCTCTTGGTCTAGTGTAGCTTTCTTGAGAAGTGGCCTGACTACAGCTTTTTTGAAAGGTGCTGGGACCTGACCTGAGGCTAATGACATATTAATGATGTTGGTTATGCATGGCAGCAGCAGATCAATGCAACGTAGGAGCAGGACAGTGGGAATAGGGTCCAGTGGACTTGTTGTCTTCTTTGATTGAGATACGAGCTTAAGGACTACATCACTAGTGACCTGTTTAAATGCAGACATTGAGGCGCAGCCAGGAACCGAGAAACAGCATTCTAGTGGGAAGGTTGTCATCGTAGGGATGGATTCCCTGATTTTGTCTATCTTCTGCACAAAGAATCGAGAGAAGCGATCGGCTAGATCATCACAAGGATCATCAGGTAAGGAGCTAACCTGGGAACGGTTGAGGAGATGGTTTATTGTCGACATCAGCATTTTTGGATTGTGCATCTGTGATTCAACAATGTTTCTATAGAAGCTAGACTTAGCCTTTGCTAGGATCGATTGGTACGACCTACAGTAGTCTTCATATGCCTGTCGATGGACAGTTAGTCCGGATCTTTTGTATGCCTTTTCAAGCTTTCGTTTAGTAGACTTGGCTAGTTTAATGTCTGTGGTAAACCATAGGCCGTCTGGGCGGGGGCGCACAGTGCGCTTTGTCAAAGGTGCAAACTCGTCGAGCGTGTCAGCTAGTGTCGTGTTGTAGCAATCTACCAGTGATGACAGACCGGAGGGAGGACTGAGCAGCAAAGGTGAAGCAGATATGCTCGCACGGACAGCATCGATGTCAAGGGTCTTGAGGTTTCGCG
>WPIO01000614.1:0-19005 GCA_009760855.2 Cristatella mucedo | reverse complement strand
GGAAATCCGACTGTGGAACCGAGGATAGACTAAAATTAGCAGATGTTGCATTGGGGAAAAAACTGATCGTACGGCCCGACGAGCTGAGGCTAAGGGGCACCCATAAGCCAATTGGTATTGGCTATGTGAAAAAGGTTACACATAAGAATTTACCATTCTTGATTTCACGAAAGGTCCTGCTGTACACAGACTCCGACAGATTAAGCTGGGAACTCATCCGCGCTAAGCCCAAGGTTACAAGACTTAAAACAAACTGATAGCCTAAAACACAGTGTTACGTATGCCCGCTGTTAAGCTTACTGTTTGATCGGAAGCTTTATAGCGCAGGAAACACCGAAGGGGCTCTAGCCTTAGCACTTAGCACGTTCACAGCAAGTGGCACGCGTGGCACTCCTGGCGCAGCGCGTAAACAAAATCTCGGCATTTAACAGGCCTTGACAGTCTCCTCCTGTGGTTGCATTTGTGAACTTCCATAATTTGCGGCACTGCTGAATTTTGTATACAAGCATTCAGAGGGTGATTAACCACTGTCGTACCGAAAAAGACTGCCTGGTGCCAAAAGAAGTTTTTAGAGCGCTGCTTGTGACTTTTCACTCTCTCTGATCGTGATTTTGTCAAGATGTTCGAGAATGCCTCTGTGTGCCAGTAATTCGCTACATCATTAAAAGTCAAATTTATGAATCCTATTTGCAGCAACTAGCCAGGTTGAACGGAGGAGGGATCCCTTGAAACAGACATAGATTCCGGTGAAGAAGCTCCCCTTATGAGGCCTCGGTTCAGACGGGGCAGGAAGATATTTCAAGATTAATGAAGTTATAGCACTAGGACTCTTTCTTTTACAAGAAATTACAACTAGGTATACTCTGGCGTTTATAGCTCTTGATACCGAAGTTCTGTTTCTTGTTTGAAGTGAAGTTGCATATTCTAACTAGAAGCTTTTTGAAGACACTTTACTATGCAAAACGCGCTAATGGGCGATGTCTTGATCTCAGAGCTTGCCCTAGTGTTCTTAATTTTTGATGGAACACTCAGCGGAACATCAAAACATGCGATGGTAAAAAATGCTTCCTGCCACAAATTACGACAGGGGCACTAAAGAAAACATTCGAGCAGTCACATTATTTCCTTCCTTAATATGTATGCAGGCGACGGTTTTGGTTTTCCTACTGTGAAAATTTTGCTTTGCATGAGCGTGTAATTACGGACTGTATCAGTTTGTTGAGCATTCCTTCAGTGAGCTGAAGATATTCCTGTCCTATGTTAGATCGTTAATGGTGGGGTTTGGGAGGAAACCCACAGTTTGATTTGGCGTTGTGGAAATGCACGGACAAAAACGCTAGAAAATACTGATTCTTAAACCAAAATATGCCAGTTTGACATGTTCAACGCCGCGTGAAAAAGATCAACTTGGCTACAGCTGTGGTAGCAACCGTGTAACTTTATAGCAATTAGTAAAGACCTTTATTGACTCACAGTGGCTGGTAGAACGTATTATGGTTTATTTCTTAGGCGGCGAAGCAAGTTTGTGATAACTTTAGAAAAGGAAAGGTGGCACCTTTTAAACTTTGTCGACAGGCACCAAATGCCTCACTACGCCTCCGGATTGGGTAGGCGACTCGGATGGATTATGATGCTGACTAATAAGCACTAAGGTTTAGCTATCCGGGGACGCTTACACTAAAAAATGGGCTAGTCTCGGTGGGCTGGCTTGCCGGGAATTCCCAGGCAGCCGGCATCATTTCCGGTCTGAACCCTTCAACGGCTAGGAGCCGCCATTTTGGTAATACCGATCGACGAGTCGAGCTCACTTTACTCTCAACATTTTTTCAGGTACTGACCGGGTAGAACGGCTGCCGACTCAGTAGCGACAAGAGAATATTCGCGTAGGTATCGTCTCGATCAGTAAGTTTCATTTCCTGTCTTTCGACATACTAGCATAATATGCTTAAACTACTGGAATTTGGCACTGAGTTTGAATTAGGGAACTGCACCCAGCCTACTAGCGGAAGCAAATACGGTGGTGCACTACGGCGGAAGCGGAGGATGTGGCGGCCAGTCGTTTCCAGATGCTAGCGACGAGCCGCCTGCGGTACAAGTCTCGGTGTCCGGAGGCGGCCATCTGATCAATGACCAGTACCAGAAGCAGCTGGAGCAAATGCCGCTCATCCAAACGGGCGACATGATTGACAACCGCCGTAGGGCACCAACGACTGAATTCGGTAAGAGAGCCAGTTTGCCGATGAGGACCGAGACGATGCCCATATACGGAGCCCAGCCCGCCGCTGTCACGGCGAGCACCGCTGCGGCCGGCCCTTCATCCTGCGAATGGCCCGGCGGCTCCGGCGAAGGTTACGCGTGGCCGATGCAGCAAGTGGTGACAGCCAACAGTGGGGTTGCGGGCGTCGGGGCGGCTGCTCAACCCGACTGGATGGTGACGTATAACCAACCGGGACCCTCATCGGCCTACTATCCGCCTCTGAGCAGCAGCTACGTTACAGGCAGCTGCAGTGGTTGCAGCTGTTCAACGTATGCAGGCAATGTCTGCAATGCCAACGTTTACTGGTCTCCTCAGAAAATCGGCAATCACCCACACGCGGTTACCCCTGATTCGTCGACGCCAAGTGGCATCTGTGATTATGGTGTCGGCAGTGGCAGCAGCAGCAGGATGGCGAACGTCCCACTCAGAATGCCGGGCAGCAGAAGTGTCGGAATGGTGATGCCGTCGGCCGCAACAGGTCAGTGGCGTTTGCGAGCGTCGGGCAGCGAGCTGCGATGCGTCGGGCTACGGTCTCTCGCGTTGGTTTGATCGCGCGACCCTGAGAGAAAAAGAACTAGCGGCAGCTGCGACAACCACTTTTCGCGGCGGCGCGTTCTAGTGGCGAGCACCTTTTCTAGCGATCATCGCAGCCGACGCCTCACGGAAGCCCCCTGTCAAGTACCGCTGTCGCAAGGCCACGATCGCCGGTCCAGCCGTGGCAGAGCGCCGGTGGCGGCCACGTCGGCCTCCTATGCGTCTTGCCCCCGCCGCGCCCTGCGAGCTAGATGCCGCACTTGCCGGCCATGCCGGGCCGCCTCGGGGTCGGGCTGCTTGCATTTGCTTGCCGCAGCTAGAACTTGGATTGCTCAGCAGTGATGCGAGCAGCTAGCTAAACTAAGAATCCAAAAGGTGGTCCAGGCTAAACCGAAAGATATCAGCAATGCAGGTGCAATGCGTTGCGAAGCTGTGGCATACTCGCAGAGCTGCAGGAACTAGGGCAGGCGGCGGCAGATCGTGCGTGCAGATCGCCATGATTCGCCGCTCGGGCAACCGACGCCGCGACGCTCACTCTGGCAATGTCCGCTGCAGGCTCCCGCACTGGAAACAGAGGCAAAACGAGGACCGAGGAAATGTATCGTGTGGTTTACACCGCCAAACAGAGGTCGGAGCTCGAGCTAGCGTTCCAACATAACAACTACGTGCCCGCCGAGCGCAGGACTGAGCTGGCAGCGGCGCTCGAGCTGTCGGAGCGACAGGTAAGTGTGCAGTCGCGTCGCGTCGCGTCGACGCAGTCACCGCCGACGCAAAGCGACGCTCTTCGTTTTCTACCGCCGCCGCCGCCGCCGCCGCCGCTAAAGCAAATGGTGGTTGCAAAAATTGGTGCAGCTGAAAACGCGGTGGAAGTCGGGGCCCGACTCAAGCGGAAGACGGAGCGCAAAATTTGCCGCGTCGTTCCGTGCCTTTTTGTAGGTCACGGTTTGGTTCCAGAACCGCCGGATGAAGGAGCGCAAGCTCAGCCAGAGGAGGGGCCAAACCGTGGCGGCGGCCTCTGCAGCCGCTGAGACGGTGCAGAGGCTGCCGCCGTAGAAGGCTTCCCTGAGCGGTGGCGGCTACGATCCTGGAACATCCAGTCCCGCCTCCGAACGATGTGGTCGCAAGCTTTTTAACCATTTGGAAATACAATCTTGTTACGTCCTCGCAATTTCTTTGTATGTCCGAGCGGGATTCATACATTTCACATTCTGTGCACGGTCAATGGATTTATATGATTTTTAAGTCCTCCTATATGTCTTCGAGCGGGTTTCGTGCGTTTTCACATTCCGTTCACGGTCCATGGATTTACATGCTTTTTACGTCCTCTCATGTGCTGTGTATGCCTTCGAGCGGGATTACTAAGTTTTCATTGAAATATTCTGTTCATGGTCTATTGATTTACAGGCTTTATACGTCGTCGCGTATGCTTTGTATGTCTTCGATCCCGATTTGTACATTTCCGATTAAACATTCTTAGCACAAGCAATGCAGAGCTTCGCACTGTTTAGAGTTACTGCCCAGCTACTCATTTACGCATATTTGGATGTTTTAAACTCGGTTTCGGAAGTTAACCCTGATAGTATCACAGCGGACAATTTGTAGACTATTTCCTTCGCCGAGTCTAACTGTGTAGATGTCTTTTTACTGGTGCCGCAGTTGCTGAAGCCATACTCTGCTGTAGGAGCGTAGAACGTTCGGCATCTCTCTCGTATCTCCCAGATACAATAGAGTGATCTTTAGAAGGAGAGTACCATGAAAGCTCATTGACATATCAAAACTCTAAGCTGAATGGTTTTCGGAAAAGTCTGCGAGACCATTGTGTCGGTCGGTGAGGACGCCGAAACCTCTGCTGTTGACTCGGCCGTTAGGTCAATGGATTCCTTCGACCGCCATCAAGGCTTCGCTTGATCAAGCAGCAGGCACAGAAGGCGCGGTGCCGGGCGTTCTCCTGAATTTTGAGTGATGACCATTAAGACAATCGGAACTAAACGACGCCTCGCGCTTGAGCATGCTTGTTTGCGTACAAACGCAGGAGCTCTGTATCGCAATCTCTAAAGAGGCCTTAGCTTATTCTCTCAGAGCTCTTTCGGTTCGGATTTCCTATGCAGTGCTCCGATATTAGAATTCCTTAGCTAGTCCACGCACAAGTAAATTCCGTATTTACGATCGTACATCACTAGGTGGAAATCCGACTGTGGAACCGAGGATAGACTAAAATTAGCAGATGTTGCATTGGGGAAAAAAAAACTGATCGTACGGCCCGACGAGCTGAGGCTAAGGGGGCACCATAAGCCAAATGGGTAGTGCATATTTTGAAAAGGTTTCACATAAGAAATACCATTCTTGAATTCAAAAAAGTCCTTGCTTTACACAGACTCGACGATTGCTGACTCATCTAGCTAAGCACGTTTACAGACTTAAAACAAACTGTAGCCTAAAAACAGTGTTACGTATGCCGCTGTTAAGCTACTGTTTGATCGGAAGCTTTATAGCAAGGAAAACACCGAAGGGGCTCTAGCCTTAGCACGTTCAGCTGGCACTCGCAGCGTAACAAAATCTCGGCATTTAACCCTTGACAGTCTCCTGTGGTTTATTTTGAACTTCCAATTTGCGGCACTGCTGAATTTTGTTACAGCATTCAGAGGGTGATTAACCACTGTCAGAAAAGACTGCATGGTGCCAAAATAAAGTTTTAGATCGCTGCTTGTGACTTTCACTCTCTTGATCGTGATTTGTCAAGATTTCGAGAATGCCTGTGCCAGTAATCGCTACATCATTAAACAAATTTATGAGTTTTGCAGAACAGAAGTTGAACGGAGGATCCCTAGAAAGACATAGATGCCTGAAGAATCCCCTTATGAGGTCGGTTCAACGGGGCAGGAAGATATTTCAAGATTAATGAAGTATAGCACAGACTCTCTTTTACAAGAAATTACAACTAGGTATACTCTGGCTTATAGCTCTTGATACCGAGTTCTGTTTCTTGTTTGAAGTGAAGTTGCTTCTAACTAGAAGCTTTTGAAGACACTTTACTATGCAAAACTTAATGGGCGATGTCTTGATCTCAGAGCTTCTAGTGTTCTTAATTTGATGGAACACAGCGGAACATCAAAACATGCGATGGTAAAATGCTTCCTGCCACAAATTACGACAGGGCACTAAAGAAAACATTCGAGCTCACATATTTCCTTAATATGTATGCAGGCGACGGATTTCCTACTGTGAAAATTGCTTTGCATGAGCTTGTAATTACGGCTGTATCAGTTTTGAGCATTCCTTCAGTGAGCTGAAGATATTCCTGTCCTATGTTAGATCGTTAATGGGGTTGGGACCCACAGTTTGATTTGGCGTTGTGAAATGCACGGACAAAAACGCTAGAAAATACTGATTCTTAAACCAAAATATGCCAGTTTGACATGTTCAACGCCGGAAAAGATCAACTTGGCTACAGCTGTGGTAGCAACCGTGTAACTTTATAGCAATTAGTAAGACCTTTATTGACTCACAGTGGCTGGTAGAACGTATTATGGTTTATTTCTTAGGCGGCGAAGCAAGTTTGTGATAACTTTAGAAAAGGAAAGGTGGCACCTTTTAAACTTTGTCGACAGGCACCAAATGGCCTCACTACGCCTCCGGATTGGGTAGGCGACTCGGATGGATTATGATGCTGACTAATAAGCACTAAGGTTTAGCTATCCGGGGACGCTTACACTAAAAATGGGCTAGTCTCGGTGGGCTGGCTTGCCGGGAATTCCCAGGCAGCCGGCATCATTTCCGGTCTGAACCCTTCAACGGCTAGGAGCCGCCATTTTGGTAATACCGATCGACGAGTCGAGCTCACTTTACTCTCAACATTTTTTCAGGTACTGACCGGTAGAACGGCTGCCGACTCAGTAGCGACAAGAGAATATTCGCGTAGGTATCGTCTCGATCAGTAAGTTTCATTTCCTGTCTTTCGACATACTAGCATAATATGCTTAAACTACTGGAATTTGGCACTGAGTTTGAATTAGGGAACTGCACCCAGCCTACTAGCGGAAGCAATACGGTGGTGCATTACGGCGGAAGCGGAGGATGTGGCGGCCAGTCGTTTCCAGATGCTAGCGACGAGCCGCCTGCGGTACAAGTCTCGGTGTCCGGAGGCGGCCATCTGATCAATGACCAGTACCAGAAGCAGCTGGAGCAAATGCCGCTCATCCAAACGGGCGACATGATTGACAACCGCCGTAGGGCACCAACGACTGAATTCGGTAAGAGAGCCAGTTTGCCGATGAGGATCGAGACGATGCCCATATACGGAGCCCAGCCCGCCGCTGTCACGGCGAGCACAGCTGCGGCCGGCCCTTCATCCTGCGAATGGCCCGGCGGCTCCGGCGAAGGTTACGCGTGGCCGATGCAGCAAGTGGTGACAGCCAACAGTGGGGTTGCGGGCGTCGGGGCGGCTGCTCAACCCGACTGGATGGTGACGTATACCAACCAACCGGGACCCTCATCGGCCTACTATCCGCCTCTGAGCAGCAGCTACGTTACAGGCAGCTGCAGTGGTTGCAGCTGTTCAACGTATGCAGGCAATGTCTGCAATGCCAACGTTTACCGGTCTCCTCAGAAAATCGGCAATCACCCACACGCGGTTACCCCTGATTCGTCGACGCCAAGTGGCATCTGTGATTATGGTGTCGGCAGTGGCAGCAGCAGCAGGATGGCGAACGTCCCACTCAGAATGCCGGGCAGCAGAAGTGTCGGAATGGTGATGCCGTCGGCCGCAACAGGTCAGTGGCGTTTGCGAGCGTCGGGCAGCGAGCTGCGATGCGTCGGGCTACGGTCTCTCGCGTTGGTTTGATCGCGCGACCTGAGAGAGAAAAAGAACTAGCGGCAGCTGCGACAACCACTTTTCGCGGCGGCGCGTTCTAGTGGCGAGCACCTTTTTCTAGCGATCATCGCAGCCGACGCCTCACGGAAGCCCCCTGTCAAGTACTGCTGTCGCAAGGCCACGATCGCCGGTCCAGCCGTGGCAGAGCGCCGGTGGCGCGCCACGTCGGCCTCCTATGCGTCTTGCCCCCGCCGCGCCCTGCGAGCTAGATGCCGCACTTGCCGACCATGCCGGGCCGCCTCGGGGTCGGCTGCTTGCATTTGCTTGCCGCAGCTAGAACTTGGATTGCTCAGCAGTGGTGCGAGCAGCTAGCTAAACTAAGAATCCAAAAGGTGGTCCAGGCTAAACCGAAAGATATCAGCAATGCAGGTGCAATGCGTTGCGAAGCTGTGGCATACTCGCAGAGCTGCAGGAACTAGGGCAGGCGGCGGCAGATCGTGCGTGCAGATCGCCATGATTCGCCGCTCGGGCATCCGACGCCGCGACGCTCACTCTGGCAATGTCCGCTGCAGGCTCCCGCACTGGAAACAGGGGCAAAACGAGGACCGAGGAAATGTATCGTGTGGTTTACACCGCCAAACAGAGGTCGGAGCTCGAGCTAGCGTTCCAACATAACAACTACGTGCCCGCCGAGCGCAGGACTGAGCTGGCAGCGGCGCTCGAGCTGTCGGAGCGACAGGTAAGTGTGCAGTCGCGTCGCGTCGACGCAGTCACCGCCGACGCAAAGCGACGCTCTTCGTTTTCTACCGCCGCCGCCGCCGCCGCCGCCGCTAAAGCAAATGGTGGTTGCAAAAATTGGTGCAGCTGAAAACGCGGTGGAAGTCGGGGCCCGACTCAAGCGGAAGACGGAGCGCAAAATTTGCCGCGTCGTTCCGTGCCTTTTTGTAGGTCACGGTTTGGTTCCAGAACCGCCGGATGAAGGAGCGCAAGCTCAGCCAGAGGAGGGGCCAAACCGTGGCGGCGGCCTCTGCAGCCGCTGAGACGGTGCAGAGGCTGCCGCCGTAGAAGGCTTCCCTGAGCGGTGGCGGCTACGATCCTGGAACATCCAGTCCCGCCTCCGAACGATGTGGTCGCAAGCTTTTTAACCATTTGGAAATACAATCTTGTTACGTCCTCGCAATTTCTTTGTATGTCCGAGCGGGATTCATACATTTCACATTCTGTGCACGGTCAATGGATTTATATGATTTTTAAGTCCTCCTATATGTCTTCGAGCGGGTTTCGTGCGTTTTCACATTCCGTTCACGGTCCATGGATTTACATGCTTTTTACGTCCTCGCATGTGCTGTGTATGCCTTCGAGCGGGATTACTAAGTTTTCATTGAAATATTCTGTTCATGGTCTATTGATTTACAGGCTTTATACGTCGTCGCGTATGCTTTGTATGTCTTCGATCCCGATTTGTACATTTCCGATTAAACATTCTTAGCACAAGCAATGCAGAGCTTCGCACTGTTTAGAGTTACTGCCCAGCTACTCATTTACGCATATTTGGATGTTTTAAACTCGGTTTCGGAAGTTAACCCTGATAGTATCACAGCGGACAATTTGTAGACTATTTCCTTCGCCGAGTCTAACTGTGTAGATGTCTTTTTACTGGTGCCGCAGTTGCTGAAGCCATACTCTGCTGTAGGAGCGTAGAACGTTCGGCATCTCTCTCGTATCTCCCAGATACAATAGAGTGATCTTTAGAAGGAGAGTACCATGAAAGCTCATTGACATATCAAAACTCTAAGCTGAATGGTTTTCGGAAAAGTCTGCGAGACCATTGTGTCGGTCGGTGAGGACGCCGAAACCTCTGCTGTTGACTCGGCCGTTAGGTCAATGGATTCCTTCGACCGCCATCAAGGCTTCGCTTGATCAAGCAGCAGGCACAGAAGGCGCGGTGCCGGGCGTTCTCCTGAATTTTCAGTGATGACCATTAAGACAATCGGAACTAAACGACGCCTCGCGCTTGAGCATGCTTGTTTGCATACAAACGCAGGAGCTCTGTATCGCAATCTCGAAAGCGGCCTTAGCTTATTCTCTCAGAGCTCTTTCGGTTCGGATTTCAATTCCGTATTTACGATCGTACATCACTAGGTGGAAATCCGACTGTGGAACCGAGGATAGACTAAAATTAGCAGATGTTGCATTGGGGAAAAAACTGATCGTACGGCCCGACGAGCTGAGGCTAAGGGGGCACCATAAGCCAAATGGGTAGTGCATATTTTGAAAAGGTTTCACATAAGAATACCATTCTTGAATTCAAAAAAGTCCTTGCTTTACACAGACTCGACGATTGCTGACTCATCTAGCTAAGCACGTTGACAGACTTAAAACAAACTGTAGCCTAAAAACAGTGTTACGTATGCCGCTGTTAAGCTACTGTTTGATCGGAAGCTTTATAGCAAGGAAACACCGAAGGGGCTCTAGCCTTAGCACGTTCAGCTGGCACTCGCAGCGTAACAAAATCTCGGCATTTAACCCTTGACAGTCTCCTGTGGTTTATTTTGAACTTCCAATTTGCGGCACTGCTGAATTTTGTTACAGCATTCAGAGGGTGATTAACCACTGTCAGAAAAGACTGCATGGTGCCAAAATAAAGTTTTAGATCGCTGCTTGTGACTTTCACTCTCTTGATCGTGATTTGTCAAGATTTCGAGAATGCCTGTGCCAGTAATCGCTACATCATTAAACAAATTTATGAGTTTTGCAGAACAGAAGTTGAACGGAGGATCCCTAGAAAGACATAGATGCCTGAAGAATCCCCTTATGAGGTCGGTTCAACGGGGCAGGAAGATATTTCAAGATTAATGAAGTATAGCACAGACTCTCTTTTACAAGAAATTACAACTAGGTATACTCTGGCTTATAGCTCTTGATACCGAGTTCTGTTTCTTGTTTGAAGTGAAGTTGCTTCTAACTAGAAGCTTTTGAAGACACTTTACTATGCAAAAACTTAATGGGCGATGTCTTGATCTCAGAGCTTCTAGTGTTCTTAATTTGATGGAACACAGCGGAAACATCAAAACATGCGATGGTTAAAATGCTTCCTGCCACAATTACGACAGGGCACTAAAAGAAAACATTCGAGCTCACATATTTTCCTTAATATGTATGCCGGCGACGGATTCCCTACTGTGAAAATTGCTTTGCATGAGCTTGTAATTACGGCTGTATCAGTTTTTAGCATTTCTTCACTGAGCTGAAGATATTCCTGTCCTATGTTAGATCGTTAATGGGGTTGGGACCCACAGTTTTGATTTGGCGTTGTGAAATGCACGGACAAAAACGCTAGAAAATACTGATTCTTAAACCAAAATATGCCAGTTTTGACATGTTCAACGCCGGAAAAGATCAACTTGGCTACAGCTGTGGTAGCAACCGTGTAACTTTATAGCAATTAGTAAGACCTTTATTGACTCACAGTGGCTGGGAGAACGTATTATGGTTTATTTCTTAGGCGGCGAAGCAAGTTTGTGATAACTTTAGAAAAGGAAAGGTGGCACCTTTTAAACTTTGTCAAAAGGCACCAAATGGCCTTACTACGCCTCCGGATTGGGTAGGCGACTGGGATGGATTATGATGCTGACTAATAAGCACTAAGGTTTAGCTATCCGGGGACGCTTACACTAAAAATGGGCTAGTCTCGGTGGGCTGGCTTGCCGGGAATTCCAAGGCAGGCCGGCATCATTTCCGGTCTGAACCCTTCAACGGCTAGGAGCCGCCATTTTGGTAATACCGATCGACGAGTCGAGCTCACTTTACTCTCAACATTTTTTTTTTTTTTTTCCGGTAGAACGGCTGCCGACTCAGTAGCGACAAGAGAATATTCGCGTAGGTATCGTCTCGATCAGTAAGTTTCATTTCCTGTCTTTCGACATACTAGCATAATATGCTTAAACTACTGGAATTTGGCGCTGAGTTTGAATTAGGGAACTGCACCCAGCCTACTAGCGGAAGCAATACGGTGGTGCACTACGGCGGAAGAGCGGAGGATGTGGCGGCCAGGTCGTTTCCAGATGCTAGCGACGAGCCGCCTGCGGTACAAGTCTCGGTGTCCGGAGGGTGGCCATCTGATCACTGACCAGTACCAGAAGCAGCTGGAGCAAATGGCCGCTCATCCAAACGGGCGACATGATTGACAACCGCCGTAGGGCACCAACGACTGAATTCGGTAAGAGAGCCAGTTTGCCGATGAGGACCGAGACGATGCCCATATACGGAGCCCAGCCCGCCGCTGTCACGCGCGAGCACCGCTGCGGCCGGCCCTTCATCCTGGCGAATGGCCCGGCGGCTCCGGCGAAGGTTACGCGTGGCCGATGCAGCAGCAAGTGGTGACAGCCAACAGTGGGGTTGCGGGCGTCGGGGCGGCTGCTAAACCCGACTGGATGGTGACGTATAAACAACCGGGACCCTCATCGGCCTACTATCCGCCTCTGAGCAGCAGCTACGTTACAGGCAGCTGCAGTGGTTGCAGCTGTTCAACGTATGCAGGCAATGTCTGCAATGCCAACGTTTACCGGTCTCCTCAGAAAATCGGGGCAATCACCCACACGCGGTTACCCCTGATTCGTCGACGCCAAGTGGCATCTGTGATTATGGTGTCGGCAGTGGCAGCAGCAGCAGCAGGATGGCGAACGTCCCACTCAGAATGCCGGGCAGCATGAAGTGTCGGAATGGTGATGCCGTCCCGGCCGCAAACAGGTCAGTGGCGTTTTGCGAGCGTCGGGCAGCGAGCTGCGATGCGTCGGGCTACGGTCTCTCGCGTTGGTTTTGATCGCGCGACCCGAGAGAAAAAGAACTAGCGGCAGCTGCGACAACCCACTTTTTCGCGGCCGGGCTCGTTTCTAGTGGGCGAGCACCTTTTCTAGCGATCATCGCAGCCGACGCCTCACGGAAGGCGCCCCTGTCAAGTACCGCTGTCGCAAGGATTTCCACGATTTTCGCCGGTCCAGCCGTGGCAGAGCGCCGGTGGCGGGCCACGTCGGCCTCCTATGCCTCTTGCCCCCGCCGCGCCCCTGCGAGCTAGATGCCGCACTTGCCGGCCATGCCGGGCCGCCTCGGGGTCGGCTGCTTGCATTTGCTTGCCGCAGCTAGAACTTGGATTGCTCAGCAGTGATGCGAGCAGCTAGCTAAACTAGAATCCAAAGGGTGGTCCAGCTAAACCGAAAAGATATCAGCAATGCAGGTGCAATGCGTTGCGAAGCTGTGGCATACTCGCAGAGCTGCAGGAACTAGGGCAGGCGGCGGCAGATCGTGCGTGCAGATCGCCATGATTCAGGGGGATGCCGCTCGGGCAACCGACGCCGCGACGCTCACTCTGGCAATGTCCGCTGCAGGCTCCCGCACTGGAAACAGAGGCAAAACGAGGACCGAGGAAATGTATCGTGTGGTTTACACCGCCAAACAGAGGTCGGAGCTCGAGCTAGCGTTCCAACATAACAACTACGTGCCCCGCCGAGCGCAGGACTGATAGCTGGCAGCGGCGCTCGAGCTGTCGGAGCGACAGGTAAGTGTGCAGTCGCGTCGCGTCGACGCAGTCACCGCCGACGCAAAGCGACGCTCTTCGTTTTCTAAAACCGCCGCCGCCGCGCGCCGCCACCGCCTCCGCCGCTAAAGCAAATGGTGGTTGCAAAAATTGGTGCAGCTGAAAACGCGGTGGAAGTCGGGGCCCGACTCAAGCGAAAGACGGAGCGCAAAATTTTGCCGCGTCGTTCCGTGCCTTTTTGTAGGTCACGGTGTGGTTCCAGAACCGCCGGATGAAGGAGCGCAAGCTCAGCCAGAGGAGGGGCCCAACCGTGGCGGCGGCCTCTGCAGCCGCTGAGAGACGGTGCAGAGGCTGCCGCGTAGTAGAAGGCTTCCCTGAGCGGTGGCGGCTACGATCCTGGAACATCCAGTCCCGCCCTCCGAACGATGTGGTCGCAAGCTTTTTAACCATTTGGAAAATACAATCTTGTTACGTCCTCGCAATTTCTTTGTATGTCCGAGCGGGATTCATACATTTCACATTCTGTGCACGGTCAATGGATTTATATGATTTTTAAAGTCCTCCTATATGTCTTCGAGCGGGTTTCGTGCGTTTTCACATTCCGTTCACGGTCCATGGATTTACATGCTTTTTTACGTCCTCTCATGTGCTGTGTATGCCTTCGAGCGGGATTACTAAGTTTTCATTGAAATATTCTGTTCATGGTCTATTGATTTACAGGCTTTATAACGTCGTCGCGTATGCTTTGTATGTCTTCGATCCCGATTTGTACATTTCCGATTAAACATTCTTAGCACGCAATGCAGAGCTTCGCACTGTTTAGAGTTACTGCCCAGCTACTCATTTACGCATATTTGGATGTTTTAAACTCGGTTTCGGAAGTTAACCCTGATAGTATCACAGCGGACCAATTTGTTAGACTATTTCCTTCGCCGAGTCTAGCTAACTGTGTAGATGTCGTTTTACTGGTGCCCGCAGTTGCTGAAGCCATACTCTGGGGGGGGGCTGTAGGAGCGTAGAACGTTCGGCATCTCTCTCGTATCTCCCAGATACAATAGAGTGATCTTTAGAAGGACGAGTACCATGAAAGCTCATTGACATATCAAAACTCTAAGCTGATGGTTTTCGGAAAAAAGTCTGCGAGACCATTGTGTCGGTCGGTGAGGACCCCGAAACCTCTGCTGTTGACTCGGCCGTTAGGTCAATGGATTCCTTCGACCGCCATCAAGGCTTCGCTTGATCAAGCAGCAGGCACGAAGGCGCGTGTGCGGGCGTTCTCCTGAATTTTGAGTGATGACCATTAAGACAATCGGAACTAAACGACGCCTCGCGCTTGAGCATGCTTGTTTGCGTACAAACGCAGGAGCTCTGTATCGCGCAATCTCTAAAGAGGCCTTAGCTTATTCTCTCAGAGCTCTTTCGGTTCGGATTTCCTATGCAGTGCTCCGATATTAGAATTCCTTAGCTAGTCCACGCACAAGTAAATTCCGTATTTACGATCGTACATCACTAGGTGGAAATCCGACTGTGGAACCGAGGATAGACTAAATTAGCAGATGTTGCATTGGGGAAAAAAACTGATCGTACGGGCCCGACGAGCTGAGGCTAAGGGGGGGGCACCATAAGCCAAATGGGTAAGTGCATATTTTGAAAAGGTTTCACATAAGAATACACATTCTTGAATTCAAAAAAAGTCCTTGCTTTACACAGACTCGACGATTGCTGACTCATCTAGCTAAGCACGTTGACAGACTTAAAACACACTGTAGCCTAAAAACAGTGTTACGTATGCCGCTGTTAAGCTACTGTTTGATCGGAAGCTTTATAGCAAGGAAACACCGAAGGGGCTCTAGCCTTAGCACGTTCAGCTGGGCACTCGCATACGTAAACACAAATCTCGGCATTTAACCCTTGACATAGTCTCCTGTGGTTTATTTTGAACTTCCAATTTGCGGCACTGGGAGAGCTGAATTTTGTTACAGCATTCAGAGGGTGATTAACCACTGTCAGAAAAGACTGCATGGTGCCCAAAATAAACTTTTAGGATCGCTGCTTGTGACTTTCACTCTCTTGATCGTGATTTGTCAAGATTTCGAGAATGCCTGGTGCCAGTAATCGCTTACATCATTAAACAAATTTATGATTTTTTGCAGAACTAGAAGTTGAACCGGAGGAATCCCTAGAAAGACATAGGATGCCTGAAAGAATCCCCTTATTGAGGTCGGTTCAAAAACGGGGCAGGAAGATTATTTCAAGATTAATGAAGTATAGGCACCAGACTCTCTTTTACAAGAAATTACAACTATGTATACTCTGGCTTATAGCTCTTGATACCGAGTTTCTGTTTCTGGGTTTGAAGTGAAGTTGCTTCTATAACTAGAAGCTTTTGAAGACCAACTTTACTATGCAAAAACTTAATGGGCGATGTCTTGATCTCAGAGGCTTCTAGTGTTCTTAATTTGATGGAACACAGCGGGGGACCATCGGAAAACATGCGATGGTAAAAAAGTGCTTCCTGCCACATTGACCAGCTACGACAGGGGTCACTAAAGAATAAAACATTCCGAGCTCACATATTTCCTTAAAATATGTATGCAGGCTGACGGGTCTCCTACTGTGAAATTGCTTGGCATGAGCTTGTAATTACGGCTGTATCAGTTTTGAGCATTCCTTCCAGTGAGCTGAAGATTTTCCTGTCCTATGTTAGATCGTCAACTGGGGTTGGGGACCCCACAGTTTGATTTGGCGTTGTGGAAATGCACGGACAAAAACGCTAGAAAATATCTGATTCTTAAACCAAAAATATATGCCAGTTTGACATGTTCAACGCCGGAAAAGATCAACTTGACGCTAAGCTGTGGTAGCAACCGTGTAACTTATAGCAATTGAGTAAGACCTTTATTGACTCAGAGTGGCTGGTAGAAACTGTATTATGCGTTTATTTCTTAGGCGGCGAAGCAAGTTTGTGATAACTTTAGAAAAGGAAAGGGTGGCACCTTTTAAAACTTTGTCGACAGGCACCAAGTGGCCTCACTACGCCTCCGGATTGGGTAGGCGACTCGGATGGATTATGATGCTGACTAGGACTATAAGCACTAAGGTTTAGCTATCCGGGGACGCTTACACTAAAAATGGGCTAGTCTCGGTGGGCTGGCTTGCCGGGAATTCCCCAGGCAGCCGGCATCATTTCCGGTCTGAACCACTTCAAACGCTAGGAGCCGCCATTTTGGTAATACCCAGATCGACGTAGTCGAGCTCACACTTTACTCTCAACACATTTTTTCAGGTACTGACCGGTAGAGACGGCTGCCGACTCAGTAGCGACAGAGAATATTCGCGTAGGTATCGTCTCGATCAGTAAGTTTCATTTCCTGTCTTTCGACATACTAGCATAATATGCTTAAACTACTGGAATTTGGCGCTGAGTTTGAATTAGGGGAACTGCACCCAGCCTACTAGCGGAAGCAATACGGTGGTGCACTACGGCGGAAGCGGAGGATGTGGCGGCCAGTCGTTTCCAGATGCTAGCGACGAGCCGCCTGCGGTACAAGTCTCCAGTCTCGGTGTCTGGAGGCGGCCATCTGATCAATGACCAGTACAAGCAGCAGCTGGAGCAAATGCCGCTCATCCAAACGGTGTTCGACATGATTGACAACCGCGGGTAGGGCACCAACGACCGAATTCGGTAAGAGAGCCAGTTTGCCGATGAGGACCGAGACGATGCCCATATACGGAGCCAGCCCGCCGCTGTCACGGCGAGCACCGCTGCGGCCGGCCCTTCATCCTGCGAATGGCCCGGCGGCTCCGGCGAAGGTTACGCGTGGCCGATGCAGCAAGTGGCGACCCGCCAACAGTGGGGTTGCGGGCGTCGGGGCGGCTGCCTCAACCCACCCCCCACACCCCAGACTGGATGGTGACGTATGACCAACCGAACGGCCCCTCGTCGGCCTACTATCCGCCCTCTGAGCAGCAGCTACGTTACAGGCAGCTGCATTGGTTGCAGCTGTTCAACGTATGCAGGCAATGTCTGCAATGCCAACTTTTACCGGTCTCCTCAGAAAATCGGGAATCACCCACACGCGGTTACCCCTGATTCGTCGACGCCAAGTGGCATCTGTGATTATGGTGTCGGCAGTGGTAGCAGCAGCAGGATGGCGAACGTTCCACTCAGAAGCCGGGCAGCACAAGTGTCGGAATGGTGAAGCCGTCGGCCGCGACAGTGTCAGTGGCGTTTTGCGAGCGTCGGGCAGCGAGCTGCGATGCGTCGGGCGACGGGTCTCTCGCGTTGGTTTGATCGCGCGACCTTGAGCAGCAAAAAGAAACTAGCGGCAGCTGCGACAACCACTTCTCGCGGCGGGCGCGTTCTAGTGGCGAGCACCTTTCTAGCGATCATCGCAGCCCGACGCCTCACGGAAGCCCCCTGTCAAGTACCGCCTGTCGCAAGGCCACGATCGCCGGTCCAGAGCCGTGGCAGAGCGCCGGTGGCGGCCACGTCGGCCTCCTATGACGTCTTGCCCCCGGCCGCGCCCTGCGAGCATAGATGCCGCACTTGCGACCATGCCGGGCCGCCTCGGGGTGTCGTGGATGCTTGCATTTGCTTGCCGCAGCTAGAACTTGGATTGCTCAGCAGTGGTGCGAGCAGCTAGCTAAAATAAGAATCCAAAAAGTGGTCCAGGCTAAACCAAAGATATCAGCAATGCAGGTGCAATGCGTTGCGAAGCTGTGGCATAGTCGCAGAGCCTGCAGGAACTAGGGCAGGCGGCGGCAGATCGTGCGTGCAGATCGCCATGATTCGCCGCTCTGGCAACCGACGCCGCGACGCTCACTCTGGCAATGTCCGCTGCAGGCTCCCGCACTGGAAACAGAGGCAAAAACGAGGACCGAGGAAATGTATCGTGTGGTTTACACCGCCCAAACAGAGGTCGGAGCTCGAGCTAGCGTTCCAACCATAACAACTACGTGCCCGCCGAGCGCAGGACTGAGCTGGCAGCGGCGCTCGAGCTGTCGGAGCGACAGGTAAGTGTGCAGTCGCGTCGCGTCGACGAGTCACCGCCGACGCAAAAGCGACGCTCTTCGTTTTCTACCCCGCCGCCGCCCTCCGCTACGCCGCCCCCATAAAGCAAAGCGTGGTTGCGAATTATTAGGTGCAAGCTGAAAACGAGTGGCGACAAAACCGGGGAGCCGAATCAAGGGCAAGCACCACGGAGCGCAAAAAATTTGCCGCGGTCGTTCCGCTGCCTTTTTGTAGCGTCAGCGGTTTGCGTCCAGAAACGCCCGGATAAAGGAGCGCCAAGCTCAGCCAGAGGCGGGAACAACCGTGAGCGGCGCGCTATGCACAGACGCTGAGACCGTGCAGAGGCTGCCGCCGTAGAAGGCTTCACCTGACGTCGGCGTGTGGGCTACCGATCCTGCCGAACATCCAGCTCCCGTCCTTCACGAACGATGTAGGTCGAGCTTTTTAACCATTTGGAACAATTAAATCCTGGCGTCATCGCCAATTCTGTGTATGTCGAGCGGGATTGTACATTCAACATTCTGTGCACGGTCAATGGTTATATGATTTTAAGGTCCTCCTATATGTTTCCGATTAAACATTCTTTGCACGGTCAATGCTTCGCACTGTTTACAGTTACTGCCCAGCTGCTCATTTGCGCATATTCGGATGTTTTAAACTCGATCTCGGAAGTTAACCTCGAAAGCATCACAGCGGACAATTTGTAGTCTATTTCCTTCGCCAACTCTAACTGTGTAGATGTCTTCTTTCTGGTGCAGCAGTTTGCTGAAGCCATAGTCCGCTGTAGGAGCATAGAACGTTCGGCATCTCTCTCGTATCTCCCAAATACAATAGAGTGATCTTTAGAAGGAGAGTAC